>JAVJGG010000094.1:1805024-1826014 GCA_035590195.1 Aviceda cuculoides
GGGATTGGGGGGGGGGGGGAGGGGGGATAAAAAAGGTTGTTTTGCATCTGCAAACAATACTTTTTTCTTTGTTGTGTGTTGCCAAGACCTGACTGAAGCCTGACATCAGAGTTTTAATCCTGTCCTGCAATTGCTTAAAGGAAAAGGGGATATTAAATGACTCATGAGGATGGACCAGGGTGGATGATGGTAGTTTTGCTTTCCTCCTCATGCTCTGCACGTGGTAAGGTAGGTAAGGAGAATTTGCCAAAGATGACACGCTGAGAGCAGTATCACTCACCAACAGTCGGCGTGTTGCTGTTTTCACAGATTCATGCTCTCAGATGCTTGTGTAGCCAGTAATATGTCATCTTAGGTACACGTTTATGTTGTCAGACAAGCATCCAGGAATAGCTGTCCATTTTCAGAGCAATTTTCAAGGCTTGTTACATCCTGTGGAATCTGTCTGGTCCATCAGTCAGGCTTGTGGGCAGAGGAGTAGCATTATGGAAAACAAGCATACCCGTTGTTGTCTCTCCCAGTCCATCTGGTGAAGCATCAAGTGCATAGGAGCACTTGGTCCAGGTAGAGTAGCTGGGGCAACGTGCTGCTGAAATTTAGAAGACCTGGGCAGTAAGTATATACTCTGCTCATTTGACTGCCTGATGAAAACAAATTGTTACCAGTGACTGGACTGCGCTCATGTCCTATTTCATGAGACCTCTTACTGTTTCCATGCTGGGTGGTCTAACTTCCAGTGTGCCTCTGCATAACTCCTGTGGTAGCTACTGCTTGTCGCAACTCAGTAACAGCTCTCAATAACTCCAGCAGCTGGCAGTCCTCTCTAGAATTCTAGTGTTTATACTGCTTTATAGTACTTTTGCCAAATTTGGAGGATACCAGATCAAACAAGCATTGAAACTTGGTGGAGGCAGGAGTTGGGATTTACAAAGCTAAGAGGTTCCCTCAGTATTAAGATGTTTTTATGTGGGAGTGGTCTGCTTTCTTCTTATTAAATACAAACACTAGAAATGTAGTAAGCGTTCAAGTCATACACATTTTTTTTACTGCCTTAATGAGAAAGTTATAGTATTTCTAGTTTATTAGATGGCAGCTACATAACAGAAGTACTGGCAGTATTCTGCACTTGCACATAGAATGCAAATATTATATGAAAGAGGCTTTAAATAGTATTAAATATTTTTTGTAGAATTTGGAGAATCCAAACTTAATTATTGGAACACTATTCTAAACAGTCAACCTTCACTCTAATTATTCCGCAGTTCCTCTGTACTCATGCAGCTATGGTGTCACAGCCAAAGAAATAATTTAATGAAATACAGTGAATGCTAGATATATGTATACACACATGCTGTAACTGACAAATAAAAAAAAAAGTGACAATGTAAAAAGCACTTTAACAAATCTTGTTATTTAATGTTCATTTTAACAATTAAGTGGTCATATATATGTTGGATGTGCTGCCACAGTAAATACTGTCTAATTTTACTCCCTTAATCCTTTTATGCAAAGATTGGCATCCCATCTGTTTATGGAAGCATTGCAGATTCTAAACGTGCACGGTGCCTCCTTCTGGGAGTGCAGCGAACGAGCGCGGGGAGATGATTCTTGTATGACGCCAGGTTTTTTTCTTAGCTGTGTGATGACGATACATGACAGTACTCAAGGCATGGGCTGGCTGCTTGATGATGGTGACATGCCGTGGGAGTTGTTTTTTGCGAGCAGTCAGCCAGTGGAGAGTGCAGGGCTGAACCCTACCTGTAATCCAGGCCCCGTGTATAAAGGAATACATACTCTTATTCTGGGCCTTCGGGAGAAGTAGCTTGGCGAGCGCGCTTGCTCCCAGTCTTCCTGCGGTACCCTGTCCTGTGCAGCCAGCGCAGCTCGCAAACAGCCTGCCCGTTGCTTTTCCTGCCTCTGCCCGCTACATCTAGAGTACAGCATCAATTTGCAATTACGCTCTTTTCCGCTTCTCCCATCTCCTTCATTACAAAGCACAGGCCCTTAGCTATAGTAGCATCCGTGTGGGTCTCCAGTATAAAAAACCAGAATTAATGTTTTTTCTTCCTTTACAGAGCATGGAGGTTCTTTATAGAAGAATCAGCTTGATTAGCTCACTGGTTTTCATGTGCTTGCTTGTTTGCATGGTATGAAGGCTTTTTCTGTGAATGGGAGGAATGTTTAGCATCTGATTTTACTGAACTGAAAAGATTTCCCGTCTGTATAATTAGCCTTATTTGTATGATTAGAGTTTATGCACTAATTGCTTGAGGTTTTTTTTTTTAGTTTGCCTTCCCTGTACGTAGTATATTCATAAGACAGCTCATGTTGAAAAGTCAGAGATTGAACAAGATTGTTGTTTTTCTGTTTTTCCTGTCTCTACAAGTAATGTATTTGCCACTGAAGCACTGAATGGTTGAACATTACTAAACACCACTTAATGTCAGCATATTTTCCTGAGTGACATGATGATGAATTCCAGAGAAAAAATGTCTTAGTGAAATTTCATCAAATAAATATTCTAGTTGTGCCAAGAAATCCCATAATGACCTCGAGACTTAACAGCTGCCAAGTACACCACTTAGCATTAGCCACTCTTCTTGAGGTATCAAAATGGTATACAATGAACACTGTAAAAACTGCTTTCTCTAGCACTTAGTGTATCTTTTATAAAC
This sequence comes from Aviceda cuculoides, assembly GCA_035590195.1. Classification (NCBI taxonomy): domain Eukaryota; kingdom Metazoa; phylum Chordata; class Aves; order Accipitriformes; family Accipitridae; genus Aviceda; species Aviceda cuculoides. Next base: position 1,807,700 of record JAVJGG010000094.1, read on the forward strand.
CTAACTCATTGTGTGTAAATGGCACCGTCTTTCATAAAAGTAGCATGTATTCATGCTCAATATTGTTGTCTGTCTCTCTACTGTGATAAGCACTGAGGTGCATCCTGTACGTCTTTGAACTTAATCACTCAATTTATCCAGTAAAAATAAAAATAACGTTATGTGAACATGCTGGTGAGCGAAAGCAATCAGACTCGGTTACAAAAAAAGACAGTCCAAACTTGAACGTCAACTAGATAATTTACCACTCTGAAAATGTGAAGAATTTAATAATGACCCGTGTCTTCTTTATAGAGATTTCAAAGATTATGTAGATTATCTAAGAATAGCAGTGGAATTACAATTACTAGAAATAACAGAGTAGGGTAATTTCTTCTTAATCCATAAGCAGTCCTGTCAAGCAACAATATTCACAAGGTTAGCACAGTGGAATCTATTAAGCTGGTGGTTGTGTTGTTTTCTTCTCTTGGAGAAACTAGTTCTCTAAGGCTTCACCATGTGCTAGCCTTCATCCCTTACAATGCTTCGTTACGTACCCTACAAGATCTGCATTGGAGAGGACTCAGTAATTCTGGGAAAAGCAGGAAAACCGGAAAGGTTGCTAGAAGTGCAGTGCAGCAGTGTGGTATCTGTGTGTCTGAGCCTCTGCTTGTCTGCGTGCGGGGACACGCTCCTTTTCCAGACGTGACCTGCCAGGGCAGCAGAAGGGAATACATCATCTACCTGCTATCGCAAAATGGCACATTCCCTTCCAGTTTTAGCTCGGCTGCGTCCTCGCCCTGCAGGGCTGTTTGCTCAGGTGGGTAGTGTATTAAACAGCGGCAGGAGGCGGAATTCAGTGAGGTTGGTTCCTGGCTTGTTAAGTAACCAAATCACTTCTCTGTTCCTTCTGTCTGTAAAATGGAAATTACAGAGGAGCGTTAAGAACTTTGGGTGAAAAAGTTCTGCTCGGTGATGTTATTTGTGATGTTGTAACGCAGGAGTGAAGGCAGTTTTAATGGTCAGGTAATTTAAAGACTTACAGAATTTTCCTAACTGAGGAGTGATAGAAGTAGTTTAGATGCAGTAACTAAAAATCAGTCATTGATACAGCTGTATAGTAATGGTAATAAATACTGTTATAAAATGCATAAATCATATTGCTTCTGTGTTGTAGTTTGATTTGTATAGCTATAAAGTCTGCTCCATTATTGCTCAAATTAAAGCACACCTACTGTGCACACTTGACCCTCCTTTTGTTTAAGATGATGTCATAGAGTTGTTCTATTAATATCCTGATTTGTTTTCTACTTGGGTGCATCTGATTGCTACCATCCATCACCAGTTTTTAAATGCCTCTAGATTTGATTTTCCACTACTTTTTATAGCCTCACGTGACAAAAAGTATTTCCTCGTATTCGATGTTTTCATTTTGGAAAAGCCCAGCTTGCGGTGCTATCCCAGTTGTTATTTCTTGCTAATTCTTTAGAGAAATTCTTAAGCTTTAGTAAATTCATCCAATATGATATGGTTGGCAACAGAGAAGTATTTGACAAAAAATCTGGTATTTCAGGCAATCTCATAAAAACTGTCAGAACTGTCATTAAATCATAACTCCCTCTGGAGCATGTCTCTATTTCTTTTAGGGCCTCTGAGATCAGCCTTTCTGTTTTACTAGGCTGAAACTTTTCTTTTACAGCAGACAGCTCCCGAGGGGCATAGCTAGCTGCAGGGATGTATTTTTCTTTGTTGATGCCAGTAGTGTTAACAGCATTGCAGTACTTCTTCCTCATAAGAGAATAATTTGGAAAATTTAAAAAAAAAAAAAAAAAAAAAAAGAGGTTAATGCTTAAAAACTCACAGGAAGAACTTCATTGATGTCGCTGAATGAACCGTCCACACATCTACGAAAGAAGGCATCAGTTTTTTCTCCAGACTCTTTGAAAGCATGGGTGACTTGAATAGATGCTCTACGTTTGGACAAGCTTAAGAGATAGATTTAAAGTCCAACAATTGGGGCGCAGATTCAAGTGTCATGAATAGCTTAAATGTAATTACCCTCTCCAGTCAGCCTAGATTGTCATGTAAAATGTTGTAAATCAAATGAAACAACGTTTTGGTGAGAAGGGATTGTCCTTACCACTCTGTCACTCTCGGTATAAGTAGTGCTGTGGAAAGTATACGCAGGACAAGACTCGTTTCCCCGTGATACAACAGCCGTGGAGGGGATTATGGCAGGCTGATCCGCAGCTGGGGGTGTGCTGTTTCAGGTACCTATGAGAAGCATACGTTGAAGAAAACGTATTGTGGGGCTGATGCATAAGGTAGTAGAGCAGGAGCTGTTGCCGTGGGTGTAGGAACGAGCCTGGTGGTAGTGGTGTCATCCTGTGGTGCTGTAACTACAGGAGTGCTTTGAGTAGTTTTGTCCTGTTGGAGAACTTAAGTTGAACATGAATTAAACCTGTGGCCAGCTGTGACTTACACGGACTTTTACCACTGTAGAAATTCCACAGCAGGGCAAACTCCACTCCAGACTCCAGTTTCCAAATGGGATGTCACAGAAATAAGGATTATTTGAAAACCCAAACAGTTCTAAAATCAGTGATGACTTGAGCACAAGTGATGCTGAATTAAATGCGTTTTAAAAAGGCAGTGATTTAAGTACAGCTTCTATGGATGGCACACACCTAATTGCCTTAGGGCTGAAATCAGATTCTTGCCCTGTCACCCTCTGGTTTAGGTAACCAGCTGCCCCAGTCAGTTAGATAAGTGAAATCCTAATGGGACCTTTCCTTTCCAGGGCAGCGTCTGCTGTCTTTACACTTTCTTATTGCCGTTTGCCAAAACCAGAGAACTCTTCATTTCTTCCCAGCAGACATATACGGAAATGCTTCGTCTCCCCGCTGCCCATCAATAATTTCCGTGACTGTTTTAAGTGCACTGCTCAGGGTGCTGGTGCAGCTTGTTAAACCAAAGCCACTCTCTCTTCCCATCGCCGCTGTGTTCAGCATGCCTTGAATCTGCTGGTTTACGGCCAACATACCGCTAGCTTTCTAGTAGTGAAGGGTATTGATTTACACACCCAGTAAATATCTTGTAGGCATTTTTCCTTTTTTAATCATTGTTCAATAAACACAGCTGGACGCAAATAAATTGACATCGTAGTTAAGGCCTCCTAACTGCTCTACTCACATCTCTTGGGACCTTTCTGTAGCCTCTAGGATTTTTCTAAAGATTTGTTTCCCCTAAAACCAATTACATGATAATCTAATTATTTTGTTCTAATTATTCTCATAATTAACTTTGCTATGTTTAAAACTTAAAGAAAGAAATGAGATAGACCATACCACTACATCAATCTGAGGAGCGTATCTTGTATTTCTTAACATTACTTCTGATTTTTATTTTATTTTATTGGTCTTGTTGATATGATCAGTAAACATCATCTCAGCCCCTGGCAAATTAAAATAATATTTACTTGATTTTTATTGTACATCAATAAGAAACATAGATGACAGATGAACAGCAAGAAGGAGCAGGCATGTGGTTTTATCTATTTTAAATGTGAATGCGTTACATCTAATTTGCTGACATGAAACAAATATTGATAGGCCTGAAGTGTGTAGTGGAAAAAAATGCATATTGTAAATTCAGTTTCTTGTCTTAGTTTTTAGACTAGGTACTTCCTTAGCTATTTCCCTTATACTAATACAGAAGTTCTTGTCTTCTCTTTTTCTTTTTTTAATTTCATTGTCATTTTATATGGATGTAGAACTGGTTTGCACTGGCAGAACTGCATAAAAATCTCTTTGGAATAGATGTAACATAATTTATTATTCACCAGTATTTTCTGCATAGTCTTAGAAAGCGGATTCCTTGATAACAGTTCATGAGCACTTCTGTTTGTCTTTCTGCAGCTTTGTGTTTGATGAGTGGGGTGGGCCAACTGAGGGACTTATATGAGCAAAGTTTCAGGCAAGCAAATTCCATAAGGTGTGTGAAATATTGACTAAAACACATCTGCTTTTAATTCTTAGAAAGCGTATTTTCTTAAAATTGATAACATTTTAAGGATGAAGACCTCAAAAAAATTATTTTATAAAAATAAATCACCTGAATACTTAGGATACTTCTACAAATAGTAGTAGAGAGATCCCACTGTAGTGGTTCTCAGAATGTATGAAAATTTTTTTTTTTTTTTTTTTTCTGTTTTGCTTTCACATATATAGAATGTTTCAAGGAAAAGTCAGAGGGGAATATACCTCTTCCTGATGTGGGATGAATACTCTTTTTGAAAGAGAAAAAAACTCCGTTAATTTCAATATTCCATATTCAGTATTTCAAATCTTTTAACGTTTTTATGTAAGCTAGAGGTTTTGGGGGTTTTCTCCTATTATTTTTGTAATAGAAAATCTGTTACCTTATGTGAGGACCCCACCTTGTGTTTTCAAATAAGTTCTCATGAAATTTCAATGGAAAAAATAGCACTCTGCCCCAATTCTTCTGCTCTTCTCCAGTGCGGCTACTGTGCGTGGTAGGAACAGTTAAATACCTGCCTGAGCTAGGGAATCCTGACTGCGGGAGAAGCTGGAAGCAGTTCCTGTTTTACAGCAGGAGCCCTGGGAAGCACCATTCTCCTCTTAGGGCCCGCTACGTTTGACCCGATGGCAACCTAAAAATGTTTCCGAAGAGGCAGCTTGAGACTTCTCAGCAACAGGGGTTAAATTGAATATTGCCATTTCAGGGGTGGGAGAATATAACCTCCTTAATTCCCAGTGCTGACAGCTACAAAGTTCAGTTTTATAGCAGAGGAGAGCTGGTGGAATGCCACCAGCCGTTCCTCGGCTCTCTGGCCCAGCCTGGCTGTAAAAGGTGGGTGCGAAGGTTGTCGGAGCAGGCAACGGCCGCGTCCTCCGCCCTCCTGCACCTACTCAGCTTTTGCTCTGAGCACTGCCCGGGGACTGAAGAAAAAGAAGTCTCTGTTGGTCCAGCTGTTGTGAGGGTTTCTCACATTTGGAGATACACAAAGCACAGTTTTGATAATGAAAGAAAGGCTAACTGGGGTGGAGAGGGGATGTGCAGAGGGAATAAGAAGAATCAAAAAGGGATGGTTTTCCCCACTTAAGCTAACTTCTTTAAAAGTTGGTGTGAATATTAGCTGTGGAAGAACTGAAAGGTCATTCAGGCCTAAATATAGAGCATCTCTTTGTGGATGGAGTGCCTCTCTTCTTGATTGGGATAAAAGTGCATAGGATTTCAGTTGAACTGAAATATAAACTGACTCTTTCTTTAGTGTTTCAGGTTCCTCAAACCACATCTTTTAAACAGAAAATACCTGACCAGTCTTTATGGTGGAAAAACAGATTTCCAAAGTTGTTTTTGTCACTAGTCATCAGGTATTTAATCTTTACTTTTTGTAAACAAAATCATTTGATAAATGCCAGCTCCGTATACATAGCTTCTGCCTTTCGAGATGGAAGGGAGCTATCTGTGCAGATGTGACTGTTCCCTCCTGAGAGTGTGCCCTGCGCGCTGAGCACCGGACAGCTTCGTACAGACGTCAGTCTGTCTGCGACCCTGAGGGTGATGAAAGTGAACCATGGCACCTCTCTGTTTCCCTGCTAAGCTGTTTTGCCTATTAAATCACGTTGCCTTCATCACCTCCTTGTGCTCTAAAAATTTACTTCCGTCTACTGCTTTTTAACTGTTTGTTTATCCATTTGAAGACTTTCTTACTCTGTTCCTTTAAGATCTTGTGGCTAAGGACTTGTCAAATGCCCTTGAGTATATAAAAATAGCCTGGATAGCTGCTGATGGATGCCTTTAGAAAATATTCTGGTAGATAATGAGGCATGACTTCACAAAATCTGTTTCTCTCATTGCAAATAAATGTATTTGTCTATAAGGCCACTCATTCTATTCTTTAAAACAATTTCCACTAATTGGCCTGGCTTTGCTGGTCTGTGATTGCCCAGATCTCCTTTGGTATCAAAGTAAATTTAAGCTCGAAGTTGAATAGCACCTTTGGTAGTTAAGGCTTGAGTTTCTTTATGCTATTGGCAGTTACCATGTGGTTCTGGTGATTTGATACTGCTCATTTGCTCATTAGAAAACCTTTGTCTTCTGTCATTAATTTTGATTTGAGATAGGTGCTCTCATATACCACTGTAGAGAGAGATTCCAGCATAGGAGTCTTTCCAACCTCCTCCACCACAAACATATGCAAGAAATGCATTTATTTTTTTGTGCTACGGCTTTATCTTCTCTAAGCACTTCTTTTAGATCTTCAACATTTTTTGACCCTACAGATTCCCAGCAGGATTCTTTCTTCTGTGTGTTTATGCCTTTTTAAAGTTGTTCCTCAAAAACTTTTTTCTGTTGTGTCATATATATTACACCTGCCAGAGTTTACGGTCCTCTCTGGTTTCTTCATCTGGACATGAAACCTCTTACTCTGCTGTTTAGCAGCATCAGGTTCTTTTGGTTTCTCTCTTAAGTTTTTAGTAGGCATGATTTATTTGTGAGCAAAGTTGTCTTTGAATACCCTTCATACTGCCTTTAAGAATTTTACTTATTTAAAGAAAAAAAATAGAAAAGAAAAAAGAAAAACCTGTTCCAGTGCAGTGCTTCCAACTAAGCCAAGAGCTGCTTTCCTCCTCTCTGAGTTTCCTGACTGCCCATGAAATGATGATTCCTGGCAACGTGTCCCAGTACATTTACCACTCTCCACTGGGTATAAGTCAAGTTTTCCTGTCACCATGTCATTGCATAGTTGATAATATAATGCTATAGTAGATTACTCCTCTTTGCCCAGAATATCAGTTCTGTGGGATCGCGTCTTATTAACCTGGCCAGAGGGCTTGGCTGATGAAACTACTCAACATATGACACTACTTACTGCTTGGTACAGCTTGCTCCATCTTTAATATATGCTTTGACTTCCATGTTACAGTGGCTTCGATTATTTTCTTTCTACTAGGCATCCTGTATGCTTATTATGCCCATATTTAATGTTGTCAGTTGAAAGTGCGTAGGCAAGCTAGTCATGTAGGCAGTCTGGTTCCTCATCTTGCTGCTTACTGGCTGCAGAAAGACATTTGTAAGTTGTTTTCCATTTGGTTCTCTGTAGAACTATTTCTCCTGTGTAGAACTCTTGCTATTCTTTGCAATTTCCTATTTGATTATTTCTAGCTTCTATCCTATCTTTTATAGAAACTCCTTTAACTTCCCCCAGTGAACTTTTCTGCACTCATCAGCATTCTTCCATTTTTCAGTTTCAGCAACTTTACACAAACCTGGCTGTCTTCCTGGGAGGTGAATTACCCAACGCTGTAGCCTGTGACTTGTAACCAAGGTTCATGACCCAAGAGTGTATTTACCTCGTGAGGAGGATTTCTCATGAACACCATTGGGTTCAGGACCCTCCGACACAACGGGGGCTGCTAGCCTGTCAGTGGTCACTGCTCGGAAGGGTCTTCATTGTGTTGACATACACACACAACCCCCCGGAGGAGATGCCGATTGCCACGTCTGTTGTGCCGTGCTGCGTGTTCTTTGCACATTCAGATTGTTTAGCTTCCTAGTTGCATGGGCTGCCTTTCTCAATTCATCCTGTCAGTGCTAGCAAATTGGCTCCCCTTGTTTCCTTATTGTATCTCAGATTGACCATGACAGCAAACATTTTAATTTTTTTTTAGTTTGTTTTTTTGTTTCGTTTTTTATTATTTCTAGCAGTTGTTTTTGCAGCCTAAAAATGTGTATCTGCTAGATTCAGTTTCCACAAAGCATTGCTAATTCTCATAGCAGAATCTGGGCTGAAGAATCCCAGGCAGACCTCTCCACAATCACTGACATGTTTGATATATTCTTGGCATTGATAGCGTCTCTGGTAGTCTGCCTTTTACCTAGAAAGGCACCTCAGCAAGTGGCTCTCCTGTGTCTGCTCTTAAGTATGTTGTGATGCTAAACAGCTTATTTCTGAAACCCTTCTGATGGCATGTCTAACTACCTGATGTGAGGGAACAGCACCCGGATGTGTTGAATAGTGGTTATTGCATTTGAGTACATTTTCTGTTGAGGGTTACTCTACTGGAAGAAAATCAAGCATGGAAGAGGGATTAATTCCAGAGTCCCAAAGACATTGTCCGTAATAAGAGGTTTGCAGCTATCAGGCAGAAAGCATCAACTTCCTATTTTCAGAAGTAGTTCCTTTAGTCTTGATGAGAAATAATAAAATCCTTCAGAACGTAATTCATTAAGATGCAGTTCAGTCTGGGATCACTGGTGAGGTTGACTACCTCTGTGCCTTCTTGTTTGCCTAAGTGGGCTGTAGGTCATAGAAATATGTCGGGAGACAGCTTACAGGGACGTCTGTTTTAATATGCAAGCTTGAACATCTGCCTCTCTTAATCTGTCATTCTCCCATTAAAAAAAAAAAACATTTCTGACACCCAGTCAACCAAAAATATCCTGAGAACAGCCTAGCGATTGAATCAGTAGGAGCTTGAGTGGAAAGAAACCAGCCTGACTTGCACAAAATACCATTTAATGGTAAAGCTTCACTTTTACTGGTGGCTGGAACAAGTACAGGCATGTTCCACCTTCTCATGTTTCATGGTTTAATTTGGCATTAATGAGTTCCTACAAACATGGCCTCTGTGTTTATACAGTCATCTTTTTCTCATTTCTACCAATCTGTCAAAGACTACATTGGGGTTTTGTGGTTGTCTTTAACATTGAGCAGCAAGCTAGGGCACATACACTTGTATATGCATTTCTAAAGTAATATCTGCTAGGTGAATGCCTGGAAGTGATACCTCCATTCACCTCAGATATTTCAAGTCTTGCAGTTTGGTTTGGATATACAAATTAGTCTAGTTTCCTTTTTCTGTCCTTTTGAATTTAACTTAGTTAGGCTTTCTTTATGGGAAAAATGTCTGCTGTCTCAGATGTTATAATTTACAAACTAAATTGTGAATGTAGAATTCTTGTTTTATGAGAAATAATGAAAAGTGTTGACCATTGTGTAAAAAAATGGCTGCAGTGGGACCCTGTAACAGGTCCTATGAGTCTTTCCTGGGTTTCAGCTTTGCTTTTGGCTGCAATAATTCCACAATTGCAAACTGCAATACTTAATGTATTTTAAACTGGTGTCAAAAATAGTTGCACTTTTCAACATTGCAAAAATGGCTTTAAAATATCAGTGGTTGGATTTCATTGTCATGTTTCCTGAAAGTCACAAATCTTCAAACCTTTTAGAGTCAGATTTCAGTTATATTTTTGCAAGCTAACAACATTGCATATTGCAAATAGGCAGATTTTTGAGAGAATAAAAATAATAATGCACACCCCCCCACACCCCCCAAATTTAAAATGAGTTTGTTTTCTCCCTACTTGATTTGTTTTGGGGTTGGTTTTTTTTTTTTTGGTTGTTATTCACAGCCTTGCAAGCCAACATTCCCTGTTCTGTCGCAGGTTGAGCATAGCACAAACCATAACAGAAAAAACCCTGATTTCTCAGGTCTTGAGATTTATCTAGTGCTGCTTAATCACATAGATTAATTTAGCCTCAGTAGCAAGGAGTTCTTACTACAGTCAGCAGCAGCATATTGGGGAAAATTGTCCTGTTGTTTCAATAGAAGTACAGCTATCCTCCCATGTTGCATGGACTAAGGTGGGCAATTTCTGCCCCGTGTATTGGAGCATATCAGAGAGCTAATCAGGGCAAAATGAACTCTGCTACTGAAACTCTTTGGTTACAGTGGGCAGCTCGGCATGTGTCAATTAGTTGGGATTGCAATTTAAAGGATGTTGCTGATTATCAGAAATGAATGCTGGCTAAAATGTATTAGAAAGCTTGAACCGAGCCTTCTGTCCTTTCACAATGAAATATTTGTAATCCACCTGTTTAATGAGAACAATTCCCTCAAAATAAAAGTCAAATGCAGCAATATGAATAAATCCAGCAAGCAGCTTAAAAAAAATAAACTCCAACTAGATGAGTAGACGGGCAGTGTTCATGCTTTATTTACTTTAGTAGATTTGCAAAGCTAAGTCCTGTGCAGCTGTTTGAAAATTTATGTAATTCATTTCTAAAACAAACCATTTGGATGATAGACATGGCTATGATTTCTGTTTTGTCTGTGCCAGGAAAGCATTTGCTTCTGTACTGCAAATGCTCTTTAATAACAGATCTTGTGTTTAGCCTTTTGGCTTCTGAAAAGATATTACTCCCTTTTTAATATCCAGCTGATTGTGACGCAACCTCATGATTTAGCTTTAAGTTCATATTTGTTACTTGATATCCATTCTTTTCATAACTATACAGCTAGGACTGGCAATGGTATTGTACAGCTGAACCATATATATTGTTAATGCAACATAATGCTCACCAACTGCACCTCTGCTGCACTATCCAATGTGCCTGTATGATAGTACTGTGGACTTTGATTGCTTCTTGTACACAGATGTCCTTTTAAAATGTGCTTGAACTCCTGATAGATTTCCAAATATTTCCAATTGACAGCCTCCTTACAAATGCCCATTTCAGGGAACGTGAGCCAATATTTCCATAATCAAGTTCAGTCATTCACATAGCCATCACATTTGAATATAATGAGGAAAACTGATTGCGCTAAAGCACAAGGATTAATTGGAAGCAAATGCCGAAAAGATGTTTTCATAATGAATGCGTCAATATTTAAGTAGTTTCTCAGCATTTTAATATCAAAAATGTGTTGGGAACTGCCAACTCACTTGGTCATCTTGGATAATACCAGGGAAGCTGCACATATTCAGTGGCTTTAAGTAGCAGTGTTACTCAGCACACTTCTTGGCATTCTTTGCATTTTGGAAGCAATTACTTGCTGGCTTTCACAACCTTGGCAACAAGTGTCAGAGCAACTGCAATTTTTGTCAAGAGAAAGTGCTGTCCTGTAATTCCAAGGAACACCTGAGGACACCAGTCATGATAACAGAATAAGGATCTGCAACATTTCACTGAGCCCTGACTGTGGACCCATTTGCAGCCCAGCTCAGTAAAATCTGCCTTCCCTGTAGGACTGCTGTGTAGAGCAGGATGCGTATTCAGAGTGTTTTAAGCATTTACAGAATTAAAAGCCAAATGTGGACTTTATTGCATGGGGCTTTCGCTGGTTTGTTTGCAATCCCCTAGATACACATTGTGCCATGGCACAGCAGAGTCTGAAACACAAAATAAAGCAAAGTGGGGCTGTAAAATCCACTTCCATCTGCACATTACACTTCTAAAGCGGTTCAAAATAAAACACTAGCTAGTTACAAAGCAGAGCTACTGAGAATCTATTCAAGATTCTGTAAGTAATACAGTTCATATCTCATGGCAAGTCATGTGCAGTTCAATCAATCAGTGTTTCATTTTCCATTATACTGTTGGCATGACAAAGCAGGGAAGTGTTGCCAGAGTTAATACTCTAACTCTCTTATCTGTGTCTAGAAACTGGTTCATATTGGCCATGGGAGTGTTTTAGATATTATTTCCATCTTGTGTTATTGTCCAGTCCTGATTCCTTGGCAGACTGCCATATCTTATATATTTTGCTCCTGCAGGGTTTTTTGCCTTCTCCCAAGGCTGTGCACAGTTTGTCTTCCTTGCTTTTTAAGTGGAAAATACTTTGTTTTTCCAGAGAGCTGGAGGATATTTCTTTCTCACATTTTTCTGTATTATTGTCTAATTTTCCTTCCTTGTGAAAGGAGGTATTGCTTGGAGAGTTCCCAGAAGCTATGGCTACCATTTAAATTCTGTATCATTGTCTTCCCTGTTGTGGGAGGGTTTAAAGGGTATTTGGTGGGAGGGAGGGAACAGAAAGAAGGAAAACCGATCTTATTTGGGGGAGGGTTTCTCCACGAACATTCAATGAAATAAATTATTCTCTGTTCAAGCATCCTACCAGGTCTTAATTGACACTATAAGTAAGTATATGTTATGCTAAGGAAGCTTAGGCATGCTCTTCTTTGAAAAAAAGTTTGTAACCCCTAACATTGTCAAGGTACAGTACAGATTATTTTTCAATAAAAACAGGTGTATTTTCTCTAAGGTGACCAAATAAGTAGCTTTTTTTCTATTTCTGTCTGCCTTGTGTAGCTGTATCATGATACTATAGTGTTGTAGTTAATGAAAATTAGGTATAGTACCTCTTCCTTCCTTTAAATATGTCCACAGTCAGTGTTTTCAACCTTTAGCTTCTATGTAAGTCTCACATGCAATTATCTAAGAGAAAATCTGATGGCTAAATGCACTAATAGTTAGAAAAATGCCTTAAGTTATGGAAATGTATTTGGATTTCCAAGAAGAGGGGTCTCACTGAAAGCTTTTAGAAAAACTAAGAAGTCAAAGGATAAAAAGAAAACATGACTTGTAGATTGATAAAAGACGTAAAACCCAAAAAAGGAATAAATAGTTAATTTTCACTGAGGAGGGAGACAACTAGCATGTCCCAGATAAAGCTCATCACCTATTCATAAATAGTCTCAGGAAAGGATAACAGTAGAGAGGAAGCATTTGCTGAATATGACATTATTTGTGGTAGTAAAAAATTGAAGTGACTGTGAAGAGGTGTACTGGGATCTCAAAATAACAAGTGATTAAGGGATCAAATGATAAATGAAGCCCAGTGTTGATAAATGCAAAGCACTGTACATTGGAGAAACCAGTCCTAATCTGTACATATAACATGAAGGGTTATTACTTCTGAGCTACTTTGGTTAATTCTGTGACCACATCAGTCTGGCGCTCAGTGTCTACATCTTGTTAGTTACAGTTCTGCCCACAGTTCTGCCCACCTCTCCCCTCTCAGAAAGATAGATGAGGAGCCCAACAAGGCTTATTGCATTTTTGAAGCTGTTCCATACAAGGAATGGCAAAGTAGACAGAAGTCTTCATCTTGGAGGAGAGATAACTGAAGTGGTATGAAATAGGGAGTCTGTAAAATAATAAGTAGAAAACAGACAGTGAGTAGGGAAGGATTAAGAAATGTTTCTCCCAGTGGGGAGAATATTTGGCAGTGTATTTAAAATCAAAAAGGAATAGTCTCTTTTCCCCAGTCCCATAATTAAACTGTGTGACTCATTGCTCAAAAATGTTGTGGATACCAAAAATTTAGCTGGATTAAATACTGTATTATAAAGGTAGGTTCATGAAAGAAAATCCTGGAAGAGGCTGTAAAATATGAAGGTACAATATCTGGCTCAGGTAGTTTGAAGGGTTTGCTAGAGGAAAGATGAAATAGGCTTGCTGTGGTTTTTTATTCTTCCCCTAAACCATCATTGTCAGAGATGATGTGCTGTGCTGCATGGACCTTTGGTCTGACCAAGGACAGCAGAGTCATGTCGTCTCTAAAACATCAATACATTACAGCAGTGGCTGAAAAAACTCAAACTCTACTATTGTTTACAGATTAAAATGTGTGCTGTAGCCATTCCTGTAACTGAAGTATTTGGCTGATTAGCTGACAGGAGCAGCAGTGCTGCTCTGAATTGCCCTGACTCTTTTATGGCCATAATTCTTTTTTAATTTTAAGGTGTAAGATTATTGCATTCTCTTTCTCTGAAGACCAGTGGCCTGTGAACCTGGTTACAGTTCAGGTTCCCCTGGAGACCTGGATTATGAAAGCCTTCTGTATAGAATAACTATGTTGCTTTCTGTCTTGCATCTAGTGAGTATTCTAACTATGGAAAGCTGGATGACCTGTACTTGGCAGTCTGCACAGTATGGCTAAACAGCTAATGCTCTCACTCAAGCTCCTCTGCCTCTGTTTGGAACTGTGGTGCTCTAGCAGAGATATTTGTCTGTAACAGAAATGGAAAGATTGTCCTTCTCCATATAGCATGTTTTAGTTTTGTGGAAGTACTGCAATGAGCTTGCTGCCATTGCTTACACTCTTTTCTTTCACAAACACTCTAGCAGATTGCAATGCTCTGACTATTAGGACAGAGATACTGATTTCACCCGAAGGCAGCGAGGTATGCAGAAGTGATGTGTTTCCACGGCCCCTGTTAGTGAGCAGATGGGCTGCTGCTTCTCATGCTAATTGGACTACTTCAGTCAACTGTGGCTTCCTTCCCAAGTATTAATCCATCGACTTGGAGGCTGGAACTCACAAAGAGATGGTTTATTGTGACCAGGTGGTCTAGGCAAGTGCAGCTATCAAGGTGTTGAGTGGTTTTTTTGTTTGTACATATCTTCCTGTTTGGACATCCAGCAGCCTCAAAGACTCCAGCTGGAGTCCAAAACCCCAACTCGTCCTAATCATCTTGCAGGTGTCCTAGACAGATGGAGATGTCGTGGAAGTGCTTTGGAAGGACTCCTCCATATCTAACTACCATCATTTCTACCTTCTTAATGGTCTGATACAGTAGCTGGGCTCCTGCCGGTGCAGCCAGCCAGAGAGGCCTTGGGAAAGCCAGGAGAGAGCACAGTCTGTAACAGAGAGGGAACAAACACCTAAGTTTAGAGCAAATGTTTTCTATTTGCTTGGAAGTCTGTATCATGCCCTTCCTGCGCAATAAGGAAACAAATACTCCAATTTTGTAGCAAAAATTCTAAAAGACAAATGATTAAGCCATTGGCCAGCTATTGCTGCATATCAAACCATCACTATTAGACACTGATCTATCTTGGAAGGACTATGAAGAATTTTTGTTACTTTTTAAAAACCTATTTACTCTTTCAGGACAGGAAAAAAGCTCTAGCAAGTGTTCTGCCTCACATGTTAAGTTGCAGTTATACTGAATTCCAATGGAGAAATCAAATCATCAGCCTGTGTTTAAAATTCTGGTTCTACCTTGTGTTGAGTATGGCTATTATAATATCCTTTCTTCCCCCTCTCATACACAGCAGGAGCTTTTTACAGTTCATTTCACTACAGCATCCTAGAGAAAGCTGACCTCCTGACCTTATTTAAACTGTGTTTTTCAGTAATACTCTACTCATTTCGCTGTTAGATGAAATGAGCAGCAAGCTGCATACACGGCCCACATCCTTATGGAAGAATTAAGATTGTGCCATATCCATGCACAGTCCTGGGAACTTTAGCTGATAGATGTGCAGTGACAGGATCATTTTAGGAACTTCTATCTTATACATTCCCAAAAGATACTACAGCCAGAAGAATCTGATGAGGAATCCTAATAGAACTGCCCGTCACGTGAGTAACTTTGCACAGCATCCTACCTGTCAGAGCCCTGTTAACGTGCCACAAAGGGAGTTGTGCAAACACAACACTACCAGCATTGCTGGGGCAATTGCAATAGATCATTCGGCAAGAAATGCATTTTTGTCATTTGTCAGTCATTAAGTTCCATTAATATAAATGTGAGTTCACTTCTCATTGCAGATAGATGGATGAAATACAGAATATTGAATAAAATGTTTCTCTCGGAGAAATGCATCGATAGACTTGTAGTTTGCAGGAATATGATGAACTTTACTTGTCCTGAAAGAATTTCTTTTTTTGGATCATGGGAGGAAGGCTGGATACTCCAGGGGACAATGTGATTTTGGTTCAAATGTGCAGGTAGTGATGAACACAAACATGGATGTTGCCTTGTGGTTACAACGGGATCTGATTTTTCTGTGCTTCCAATACTGCAAAGATGTTTAGGAAGCTTTCTATTTTTTATTTTTCTCCAAGCTCAGGAAAAAGTAAATGTGTTACCCCTCTGTTTTTTTCCTTTTTTTCTCTTCTCTATTTTGTAGTCTTCACTGCTATTTGAATTGTTTGTCTGCGCAGACAGAAAAGTTACAGTTTTTGTCTAGACAGGACATCTTTACTCTTTCTGAAGACAGTTATTTAAAGCAGTGTTAGAACAACATTTATCAATGTTACTTGCACTACACACCCAGTCTAGGCACAATCAAAATTCTGTTGTTCCTCACCCTTCACTTGGGACCAGAGTAAAATATGGTCCCTATCCACGAGTGCTTACAGTCTGACTTAAAATGTTGTTCACAGTAATGTTGTAAAATGCATCTTTGTGTAGCCTTAGGCTGCTGCCACCATGCATAGACATGTCTGTAAAGGCTCCTGATTTAAATTCTCCCCAGTGTATGTGAGCTGAGAACTGCTGCCTGGATGCACGGAAATCCTCACTGATACAGTGATTGCCATTCTGAATCTGAGCACTCTCTCATGGTTAACTCATGCCAATACTTAAAACAAAACCATTGCAAGATCGTGTTTTGGGACTGGTTTATAAAATAGGCCTATCTTTTTGGAACATCCACTGTATATGGATGAATTTGTTTCAAGGAAGCTAAGTGAGGTGGATGGGTATAGCCAGATGAGTGTCTCACTTGAATTTTATAGTGTTGAATTTTTTCTGTTTACTTGAAGACAAACAAACTGCTCTTAATTATTGTTTTCTTAATGAGGGTAATGTAAGCAAAGTGGTTTAAATGTACAGTGTATCAAAGCAGCTGTTGAGAAAGCTCTGATGTGTAATAGCATGAGAAAGCAGGATGGCAAAAAAAGCTGTTAGTCTTTCAATAGTATGAAAATTATTGTAGAGATAAGGGGAAAGAAGTTGAGAAGGATGTTTGGCAACAGTGAACTGCAGTATTGCTGTAAAGAATAGAAAGGTGTATTTTCAGAGGAAAAAATGCCAAGGAGCTAGGAGAACTGAACATTTGAGGAATATTGTTCAAGAAAAGACAGATACTTAGAGAGGGAAAGAGTTGCAGAGTTTAGTTAATGGGGAAAAGCCAGCTATATTGGCATGTAATGAGAAACTTGCTTGTGAGCTACATTGTGGGTTGATTTACATCCCGTGCAACTTACTGAAGTCACTAGGATTTCATGAGATGTAAATTAAACCAAATACCATCTCCTGGTGTTACTGAGACAAATTAGTTGGGTTAGAGATTTAGAGACTTTTACTGTACTTGATGAGAACAGCAATAGGAATAAGGGGGCCGATAGCCTCAAGTGGGGATAGACGTGATTTGAAGGTGCAAAGGGACGTTGAGTTAGTAGGACAGAAATCCTGCAGTACAAAAAGCTCACTGTTGAGAGCCTTTTCCAGGGACTGGATGAAGGCAAAAGAGGCATTCCTAAAGTCAAGAGTCATTAGAGTAGCAGCCAGAAACAGAAGAGGATGTTGCAATTTGCTGATGGTTATTTGAAATAATAAAGTGTCTATGGATAAACTAGAAAAAACTTTAGCTTTTTTTTATAGGTGTGTGCTGAAGGCAACTAGAAGGGTTAACATGTTTGGGCCAAATCATCACCTGCTGTAGATTTAATTGAGATCAGCAGAATGTCACTGCTTCCAAGCAAGTTGTACAGATCTACGCCAGTGCAGGTTTGGGACTCAACCTTTTCTCTGTATATTTTTCTCAAATAAATAGTATGTAGTTAGACAATGAACTTGAAAGGATAGTCAGGAAAACACCCCAGAATACTAATGCCCTTGTAAGACTGATTTGTATTTTGCCTCTCAGAGAAATTTTGGAGGAAAATGCAGCGAATTAAAAAAGTAAAGTAATTACTATATTAATAAAAAAACAACCACCACCCCAACACCTGGTGCTGGATACCTACTAAAAATCAAAGGTGTTGTGGAGCTGGATCTGAAGAACTGAAAACTATGATGTAAACATAAGTGTAAATCTTAAGGCCAGTATAGGATGACAGTTCAGTCAATAGCAGGTGAAAAATCAAAATGAAAGTGCTGTGAACATCACTGTGGGGCAAAATAATAATATACATTTATCTAGCACTTAACATTTCCAGATCGTATGACCCTTAAATAATGTTGAAAGTTGCATTGGTCTTAGATGCATGGAAAAAAATAAAGGATATACTGTATTTCTAGAGAATATAGCTGAGCAAGCTGTTCCTAGACTGGAGGGCTACATTAGAGAAACACTGTGACTAAGGAATTATGGATAATTTAAAATAATTAAGAGGGAATTAGTGCTTTCTATCTGGATTTAACAAAAAATAACATGTATGTAGAGGTTAGATTGAGCAGCCCTTGGAAAACAAAATCATTGGTATTTGAGACTGAGTTAACTGGAGTGTTAAAGAGAATAAATTGGCAAACAACAAATTAGGTCTTTCTGAAGGAGAAATTAACTGTGCTATTAAAAATAGTTTTAAAGACATTTAAGGAAATACACTGGTAATGAGCAGCCATCATTCCAAGACAGCGTTTCGGGTTTGTGTGGCGGGGTTTTGGTACCAGGGGAGGGGCCGCAGGGGCGGTGGCCGCTGTGAGAAGGTGCTGGAAGCTTCCCCGGCTCCAAGCCGGACCCGCCGCTGGCCCAGGCCGAGCCCCTCAGCGACGGCGGCAACACCT
>JAVJGG010000094.1:1827010-1908590 GCA_035590195.1 Aviceda cuculoides
CATGACAGCCCCAGCACCCTCCCGCCTTGTGGGAGGGCGGGAGAGCTGTGTGTCCCGGGGCAGGCCTGCCAGCGGGCATTGGTCGAAATTTAGGTTTATCTTCAGCGTTTATGGAAAAGCAGCTGAAAGCCATGGGTCAAAAAGGTCACCTTCTACAGACCATATTATGCCTTGCAAACTTGAGAAATAAATCAGGGTAAAATCATAGTAATTGACAGCTCTTCAGTCTGACTGACTTTCTGACATTGACAGTTGATTTCATTACAGGAGCAGGGACTAAGGCACAACCCAAGTTCTCAGAAAAGGGACTGTGTTCAGAGTGCTGGATTTTGTATGATCGTAGTCTTAGACAAATCTAGTTTTGTAGTTGCCGTGTGTATGAGGGCTTTTCATAATTGCCATCTGTGGAATGAAGGGCAATTCAGGCAAAAATGTGCACAGTTGCAAATACTAGAAAATACAGCTATTGCAAAGAGTCATAAGAACTTTATGTACATGTTCCATCCACAGTGGAAGGGCCAGATTCTAATATCACGCATGATGTACAGTAACAGATTTTTCTTAGGTATGCCGGGATGCCCACGCTGCGTCTGAGATAAGAATCTGTCCCAAAAATGGATTATTGGGATATGAAGGAGCCAATGATGAGGAAAATCAAATTTCACTGAGCTTTTCTTTCTCACTCTCACTATGTGAGATTTGCCTTTCAGCAGACTTCTTGATCTTTGTGATGTATTAAGAAAATTGGCAATAAAAATAATGACAAAATGTAAAAAATCATTTTCCTCCTTAAGAAATGCACATCATCAAATTAGGAAAAAGAAGTGATCTTTCTACGCCCAGTTGCTCTGAGCAACTAGCAAATTTTGACTAAGTGAAGCATTAGCTGAAGCAAACAACAACTGCATTACCAGGGGGATTCCCCTGAGGTGGTGTTATCAGGTATTGGTAGCACTTTAGTTCTGGTGTTGTGGAGGTTGTGTGCAGGTTAATTTACTCTCCAAATCCTGTAATCAGTGGCAGCATCTTCATTTATTTAAATCCCCAAATTTGTTCTCTTTATTTTCCCCATATCCAGATACTGTCTTTTGTTCTTGTCTCTTTGGGGAGAAGGTAAATGAAATTTGGATACGAGCCATAATTATTCTGGGAAAATCATCCTGTGGCATTGATTTATATGCAAAATCTTGCCCTGCAGCAGCTTGACAGCTACACAAGGCTAGGGAGGCAAAGGCTACAGAGCTTCTCTCCTTCTTAAATGATATATTTATGGCCCTTGTCTCTTGTCTTTAATTCACAGTGACCCAGGTTTAGCAGAGAAGTTGGTACAGCTATCCCATTCTCATCTCCAGAGATACCAGCAGCAGCCAGGTAAGAAACTCCCCTTGGATAGGGGAGATTTGATTTTCTAACATCATGGGAAGATGAGGGGTGCAATGAACGCAGCCCCCATGCACCACACAGGGGCAGAGCTGAAGAAGCCCTGGCATCACTCCATAGTTAGAAAGCCCCTTGTGACTTGAGACTTCTTCAGTATTGAATAGCAGCTGCAGTAGGGTTTCCATGATTTTGGATTAAGAGAAGTTTCTTGGAATGCTATTTAGAGTGCAGAGAGGTGGCTGATGTTTTGAAGTGCAGAGTGTTCCTAACGACTTCCACGGAAATCACAGTATCAAATGGTTCTGAAAATGAGGCCCCTTGTCTAAATGGCCTGGTACAAAGACAAGGACCAAACCCTTCAAAGTAAAGTGTTTTGTTGGATCGTTACTATATACCCATTTTACTATATCTGAACTGAACGTTTTTTCATTCAACACACAGGATTGTTACTTTATTGCAAACAAATGCAGACAAATTCTAATAGCAGATTCAGCATTTTTAGCAAAGCCTAAAAACACAAAAATGTTCACTGCAAATTTTTTTCTAATATACAGCTTCTTAGTTTTTTCTGAGAGCGATACCCTTGTGTTAGGGATGCTTCTAACACCAACTGAGAAAAGCTATAAATCTTTATAACTCACAAGTGAAGCAATAAAATTTCAATGGCAAAATATTTCTGTCTTCTGGAAAAGTTTCTGTCTTCTTGAAAATATGAAAAATATGCCACTGTGTAGGGACAGAGAACTTCTGCAGAAAATATTCATTAAGACTGACTGTGAATATTCAATAAACAACCAAAAGTCCACATAGTTTTAAAATGTTATTTTTAATCAAGATTTTGCTTTTCAAATATTGTTTTAACTAACCATCTATCTTCAAATATTCTGAAAATAGAAGGGTTTCATTTGTCATGTGTAAGCTATACAAATGCTAGCCAGATGCTGTAAAATGAGCTGGTTTTAGGCACACATATTAAGGTATTTCTTTTCACAAGAAGGTTTGAGTATAAAACTTATATATCTGCTCATCTTTATATAATAATATAAATTCCAAAATATCTTTTTTTTCTTTTAAAACCATAGTAGTTTTTACCAGAAGTATCATGGGATGTATCTGTAGTTGTAGATTTTTAAGCTGCAGCATCAACAAGCAAATCAAGTTATACAGAGTACTATGTTAAATGAAACTTCAATGCTGTGCATCACCAAGAAGTATGTTTCACATCTCGCTGCATCCTTTCCAGTTGTGTTCTAGTTTCACACAGGGACACCAAGACCTAAAAAAGTCTTATGCATGCAGATAATTAATATGCTGCCTTGTAAGAAATACTGAGGACGCTAAGGGGTCAGTCTGTACTGATACTTTGTTTTCATTCTTTTTCAGTTTCAAGTTAGCTGAGAGGTTATTGGTGTCAAGTCTCTAGTTCAAAATCTTTTACTATCTGGGTGGTTTTAGTAAGGTTTTGAAACTGTATGATACTGCTGCTGATGTAGCAAAGTGTTAGAATGAAAGATCTTGTTTGTATGTTATTATGAACAATATAATTGGACTTTGATACTGGATACTTTACCAGTATCTTCTTTGCTTTTTTGTGACTTCACTGACCCTTATATCCTCTGCAGTCACACAAATCTCCATGTGTATGGGATAAATAAATTCCTTCATTGTCATAAAAAAAAATAAGAACAGGGGATTGGAAAACACTGTCATTAATTACAGTTCCCTGCTTCGTCAGGACAACATCATGCAGTCACTTCTATGGACGTTACTCTACACAACTGTAAATGGAAGTAAATTTCTTGTTCCACCATCTCACTTGAAAACATGTCCCAGGAATATAATGGAGGAATAGCTAAAACTACTTTTTTCTTACATAGCCTTAATGTATGCATAATCAGTTCACACACATTTGTCTGTGGAATTATTTGTTCTCTGGTCCTGAAACAGCAGTGCTTCTCCCTCCCTCATGCTTATCGTAGCATATTTATGGACAGCAATATTTTCCTCTCTTAACTTTGTAAGTCTTGTAAAACTGGTGATGTACAGTAGCTAGACTCCTTTGCTATCACTGGCTTTCTCTTCTCCAGCTGTCTTCCACTGCACATTAATGCTTAAATTTATTTACCTTGAATGTGAAGATCAGAACTCTGCATATTTTTGCAGAATGTGGTTGGCAGTCTCAATTCTGGGCTTCACGACTGCTAGTTTCCATTTCCTCCCCCCCCGCCCCCCCCTTTTTTAACCATTGAGTTAAAGTCAAGACAATCTTAGATTATATTCTATTAACGTATCATTTTGCTGTGTATATTAGTCTAAAATTAGGGCAAACTTTTAAAGAAAAACTCATCTTCTATATTTAGTTAAAATTCTTATAGAAAACTGAGTATTCAGCATAACTTGAACATAGAACATGCTTTGATTTTCAGGTTTCCATTAAATCAAGGAGTATAATTAATAAATATAATTTCACATCAGTATTAATTTCTCTTACACAGTGGATGTGCAAGTGTTTTCTAAAAATAAAGGCAATACATGAAGGAAAAGGATATAACCACTTCAGAAGTTTTGGCAATTTTGAAAGACAGCTGTGTGAGGTTTTTTATATTTTCTAATCCTTTTTTTCTACTTTTTTGTGTTTCATTGGTGTCGATGTCTGCAGAGTGTAGCCTAGCTTTGTATAGAGCACGGTAGTTAGCAGCAGCAATCGCTGTGTAAAGTAGTAGAACATGGTCGAGGTCTTCACGTTAGACTGAAGGGGAGAGAACGCCGAGTCATAAAGATCTGCCCATTGCCGCCCAGAGCTTCACTGCAGCAGTGGTCTATTGTCCACTTGTGTCTTGGTTTGAAAGCGTCTACCTGATGCACTACTAGCCACCACATGTGGAAAATTTACTTGAATGAGGGACAAATTAAATCTGCCTGTTTTCTTTTATTTCTCTAAAAGATGTACTAAATCATGCAAATGTTACTCTTCTGTCTGAGTTACTTTAAAATGTCACAAGTGTCTGTGGAAGCCAGTGTACTTCAGAGCTGCAGAAGCTCTTCTGGGGCCCTCTTCCAACGTGCACCACTTTCTGCTTTCATATTAGAGCCACTTCAGAGAAACTTAAATGAAACTAAATCATGAGCTCCCTCCAAGGAGGGAATAAAATAAGTTTTCTTTTAATGCTGGTTTTGTGCCAAATGCTGCATAGCAGATTTGTGGTATAAAATCCAGGGGAAATTGGGAGGAAAAAGGTTGATGGTAGATGGTACTTTTCTTAAGTTTACTAGGGATAGAAAACATTTATATTGGAAAATATTTGCACTGGATCCTTGTGTCTGATAGCGAAGCAAGCACCCATGCCTTTTTTCTCCTGGCATTCTGCTTGTTTCAATGTTAGGTGTATGTGTAGCTCAGTCATTGCGCTACAGCTGGAGTTCTGTCTCTTTCTTACTCATTCCAAAACAGACAATGGCTTTAGCTGAGTCAGAATTTCATCTTTATTTTCACCTCACTAATCTCACATTTTGACCTGGTCATCTGATTTCAAGGTAGGACCACAGCCTGAGTAAAGAATGCTCTTCACCCCATCATTGTCCCTTCAGCCAGGACTTTCGGTGCCTAGAGAGCTTCAAACAGAGCTTCCTATGGCAATATGGAAAAATGCAATTGTTACCGAAGCAGCCTAAAGGTAAGGCCTTCCAACCACTACTAAAGATAGAAACTGCATTTCTGTGGAGGTAATGTTGCTACATGATTCTCCTGTCAAGTTCCAAATGCTTTTCCTTCAGTATTTCTCTTAATTTCCCATGCCATTCAGCCCTGGTATGTTGTGAAAAATAACTGATACCTAGTTTTGCCTGTGCAAGGCTGGAGTCACACTTCCTCTTAGGGCTGACTCGAGCTGAAAACAACCAAGCTCCCTCTGGCAGTAAACTCCTAGAAGCAGCAATTAAGTAATCCTCCTGATGATGGCTTTGCCACTGTGAAAAAATTTTAAGCCAGCGACAACTTGTGTAGTCGATGGGGGAATGAGGACTGGAACGGTCACTACTTCACTCATCCCAGCAGCAGGATCTTTTCCAGGGTTAAGTCCCTCTTCTGCTCCTTCTGCCCTTCTCTGTGGCCCTGATTTGCCTCTCATCTTCAGAACAGCAGAGCCTGGTTTTCTCTGCACCAGCGGGAAGCATCCAGCTGGCTCTCCCTCCTTTCTCTGCACCTGGGCCCCCTCAGCGGCAGCCCTGAGCACTCAGTCTTAGCCTCTCGGGTTGTGTGTGGTGCTGGAGCTGGGGAGTCTCCCGATGTGAGGAAACGTTCCCCATCAGGTCTTGTAGCTTGATGCTGAAGCATGTTCGTGGCAGATGGAATCTGTAGGGATTTTAGATAAAAAATTTCTATATAAAAAAGAAAAAAAAGCTTGCAACTTGGTTAAAAGCATTTCTCAGATTTGAGCAACCCAAGTATCTGGCCTGCCATGCTTCCAGCTTTTTTCCTAGATTAAAGTGATGTTTGAATGTCATGTAATTACACCAATGAAATTATTTTTAACAAGAAAAAAATATTTTGTCTTAATTTTGTACTTCAAACTGACTAAAACTTTTTAAAAATCTCTGTTTAAATTCAGGTGTGGGATGTACTTGTGGTAATAAATAGCTAGATACAAGAGTTTATGACAGGAACTATTAGACCAGCCTCATTTTATCTGGGGAAATAAGTACTCTTTTTCACTTTAAAAGAAAAAATAAAACATCACGAAGTGAATTCTGAGGACACTAAGTCATTAGTCAGGGAAAAATCCAGTTGCAATCAAATTCTTATGGTTTGGCCAAACAGCAAAGGGCATACTCATATCTGTAGAAAAATTATTTCAGGCTAACACAAATTTATTGAAAACATCTGCTCTTCTAATTAGCATACTGAGTACTTATCATCTTTAGTTGTACAAAATGCCAGACTGTTTCATTACAACGGGAGGTATTGTGGTGTAGAAAAGTTCAACCAGGACTAAAAAGCAGCTATCACTATTGATTTAAAAAAATAAAATTAATATAATTCTTTTGTGTTTTATTGTAACGATAAAAACAGTAGTACTGGTAGGTCATATATGTCACGAACAACCTCTGCCAAAGCATGAAGTACAAATCTACAACAAAATTTTCATCTAATAATAAAATTTCAAACTCTTTCCTAACTGTAATTATCCAAAAAGTATCCATTAAACCCTCCAATTCCTATTTTAATGGAGTATATTGAAAATGTTTTGTTTCATCCTGACAGTGTTTTTTACACTGCCTGCAAGATACAGATTGGAATCTGTAACAGCCCTGTCTGTTAATCAGCAGAATCTGTTTACCATGAAAAAATGTCATGGTAATCTGATTGCAGATAAACACCTTCCTTTGGAGAATTATCATTATTAACATAGGAGGTTCAACTAACATTTGTGGCAGCCACAGAGAGAGTATAACTGGCTCAATCCTTCTTAGTTTTTCTTGCATCTTCATATTATTCTTTTTTTATTGTATCAAACCTTAGACTCTGGCTTTTCAACGTTTCATCTGTTTGCTGCTCTTAAAGGTTACCAAATATTGGATACTTTGGACTGAAGTTGAAAGCAACTTTGAAAACAGACATATGACAGTCTAACATTTAGGGCTGCACACCACTTTCTCACTTGGGACAATGCGGAATGAAACAGTGGCTACAGATAGAAGGAAAACGTGGCTCTACTGAACCCAACCCAAACCTCACCATGGACAAAGTGGGCTGAGCCAGGGAGTTCTTGAGATCTGTATCATCTCCACTGAGGAATCATTTTATATCTGTAGGCAAGTCATTTAACTGTCTCTGGATCAAATTCTCCTTAGTTGTAAATCCATGAAGTTTTGTGTCTTTCATGGTATGTGTGTCAGCTGAGGAATTGGCCCAAATTCTTTCAGTGGAATATGTCAAGCTGGTGAATGGACTTGGCGTTACCCCTCTCAATATTAAAGATTCATAAGACATTTTAGGCTTTAAAAATTAAAACCAGGCTGATAAAAAATGATCGCTTGACTTCCACGCTACTGCTTTTAAGAATAACATCAATTTAATTTCGAGTAGGGATATATCAATCTGACCCTAAATGAATGCAAACAAAAAAAATTTTGTTACCAAGCAAGCACAAAGGTATGTTCTGCCATTGTTTAACAGAAAGTCAAGGTTGTGCTACATTTGTCTGTTTCCTCCCACAGCTCTGTCAGGGATATAATTTCAGAAACTTTCTATATGCTAGATGTTCAGTTGGTTTATTTTTCTTTCTCTCTTGGCTTGCATGGATTTTAGACTACTTCCCTTAAAAGAAAAAACTCTTTGAAGTGAAATATTCAGTTATATTCAGTCATGTCTATTCTAGTAAGAAAATTTGTACTTGATAGCTCCTCTTGTTGTTATCAGTTCTTTCAGTACAATGTGATTTTTTTTCTTGACTTTCTTGAGTAATTTTGTTTATTGTGAGTTATGTTATTCTAAATTATTGTGCTGTCAGGGGGAAGGGCTAAAAAGAACTGTCAGTAAAAGAGAGGTAGACTGTGGTTCTCAGGCATTATATTGGTGTTGCATGTGCAAAAATCGCCTTTGCTAGGGCTATGGGTGACACCGTACAACTCTGAATATTCTTGAACTATTGCTGTTGTGGTAGGTAATAAGGGTAGATACAAGGCTCTTCTGGGGCGAGCGAAATTTATTTCATTGCCTTTCCCAAAAGTTACTGCTTTTGGAAGTAGGGCTTGGTGGAACCAGAAGGTTGCTTTATTCTTTGATAATAGCATCAACTTCAAAAAAGTCATGTCCAAGCATTAAAAAAATGCCTAGTTCTTGGACAGTGTAACTGGTAGCGGAAGCACATTGCTAGGACCCAATCTCTAAAACATACCTTCTATGGTTTGCAGATAAATCCCATGGCATGGGAAAGCAGAAAACTGACGAAAGTGTCAGACTGCATTTATTTTAATTTTTTCCTCAGTACAATTAATGTGAGCTAATGGAAGGAGTGACTGCCCCGGCATCCCCTTCCAACTGCAGATTTCTTACTCCCAGAGGTCTCTCTGGAACATGAGGGAGCAATGCTGCAGGAGCTGGTAAAAGCCACTAATTAGAACTGTAATTAACAGATAAGGACACGTGAGGAATCTTCTCCTCATATGGGATTCCCATACAGTATTTCAGCTATAGTTTCTGGCAGTGTTAGGTCCAGCATTAGCCTTTTGGATATTGCCTAGAAGTAGAACAAATGTTCTCTGTAGAATTAACAGTAAAGCATTTTCTGTGCAGCTGCATGGAAGCTTTAAGGCAATTGGCTGATCAGACTCACCTCTATCTGCTGCAGCTAATTCTGCTGTTGGAGGAAATGGAAGTTCAGGGATCCATACGGTAGAGCTATGTGATGGAGAAGGGCTTTTGAAAGCAGGGAAGTTTGCCTTTCAGGGAGAGTAAGATTTGTAACAGGAGAAGGGCCTGAGTGAAAGTTCAGGGAAAGAAATTTTGGGTAGTTTGATGTCATTTAGGGGAGGTAGCCTGTTTCTTCAGCAGCTCCCAAGCCCTTGAACAAAGTTTTAAGGGTATGTAGGCACTCATTCCAGCCCAAAAGAACTGGTAGCAGGAGAGCTGCACACTCTGAAATATGAGCAATCCCTTGACAAGGTGCAACTCCTAGCAAGATGCAATACCTAGATTTGAGTATAATTTTGGGAGGAGGAGATTGTGATACTTAACTGAACGGTAGACAGTTCTAGGACACATTCAGGTAGGAAATAATAATGTGCTGCAAGGGAAAAAAAATAAATGAGGCCACATGCTGCATAAGTGTTGGCTAAAGTGCTTCCACTGTAGGAACTAAAAATTGAAGTGGTAATTAACTTAATCCATTACTAAAATGTGTCATTCATGTTTTCATACATTGCTTTCTTCTTTTCAGCATCCCCCAAAATGCCAGTATTGGTAAGTTTAAAAAGATGATGAAATATTCACACAGTATCTGTATATTCCTAATACTTCAAAATATTCACCTGACTGATACGCTAGTTAATTTAGTCAAGACAACAATCAACATTTAGTGAATGCAGCATTTGTGTGATGTTTGGGATAGCTTGGCCAAAAGTTGCCTTGGGAATTGATAATGATGCTTCCCCTTTGAGTACCAAAAAGCCAAAGGATTTGCACTGGACATACTTGTGATGCTGAAAGCAAGACTGCAGCCTAACAGGGTTGGAGGAGGGGAACTCCAAAAAGATTAATCGAATGGCAAGAAACATTTCTTTCTGCTATTGTGGCAAAGATTCTGTAAACTGCCCTGTATGCTACTGGTTTGCCTTGGTGAGGGCTTGTTAAGCACTAAGGCAGGGTTTGGCAGTGCTCCTGCAATTCAGCAAGCAGTGCACCAGGTGGGAGACTGTAACCAGCACAGGGTCACTAACAGCTGACATAAGCAGTGGAGCCCCAAATGCCTCATTTTCAGCAGTGAACTAATCCTAATAATAACTGTTACAGAAGTGCTGTCTTCTTGAATTTTTTTCTTATTATTATTTCGGTGGGAAAAAACCCTTGGCTTTGTAGTCTTTCCTAGTGATGGTTCAAATATGCAACAAAACTAGCAGTGGGCTGAGCCTAATTTTTTCCAATTCACAACTGCAGCCCTTACAGACTCAGAGGGTAACTTTCTTCTTATTTTGAGACCTCTTAAGATAACATTACATCTTTCCTTACTGCTGTCTAAAGGTTTGGATCAGTGCTTTGCTGGCCATGTAACAATATAGTCTTTCCAAGCTGTGAGGGAGGTTTTGTTTTGTTGCATAAGGGTTTTTTTTTTTTGATGAAAAATAAAACTCTTGGTATGTTTTGTGGAGGCATACTGCTGCTAGTGCCTTGATGAACGTTTGCAAATATGAGAGAATTGATAGGTTAAATATTGCAGTGCTAAGAGCCTCTCTCTGTTACAGTTTAAACTTTTACTTACAACCTTAATGAAGAGGCAAAGCTAAAACTTCCACAACCTAATACTTCTAAAATGGGTGTGCTGGAGTCTGAACTGAAGCACTGCTGCTTCAGTAACTAAACAAAAGTACTTATTAGACTAAAAATACTGTGTGGAACATCAGGAAGTCAAGTTATATCAGCTTAATATTAAATTATGTTCTTTCATATACATCATTATCTCCTACCATAAGCTGTGCAGCTGTTCATGAAATCTGCACCCAGTCTATAGTTTGTAACATATCTTGAACAGATATTTTATCAAAAAACCCACCATCTCTAACCTTGTAGTCATCAATTTAGAATTTCTTACATTTACCTGTTAATAAATGTATACCTTTCTTTATATATGCATTCCAGCAGTGTCACGGGTATGTTCTAACAATTACCCACATTTAATGCTCTTTTATGACCTTTATGCATGTAAGGAACAATGAAAATGCACTTGGGACTTGTACATGTCATGGTCGAGTTTAATCTTTCATGATTGAAAGAAGCTGAGCATGTGAGATAGAAAATAGTGCAGTAATTGCTTCTTATTCTGGAAAATACTGTTCAGATTGTATGTGCTGGAAATACTATCATTTAGTGCTTTATAGAGGACTGTCTTCAGCCACATCATTGGAGGTATTGAGGTTCTTCCATCACAGGAAGATGATCACAGTCCTTGAATTAGTAGCAATTCTCCTTGGGTTACTGTATGCCTCTGATTTTTCAAACTTATATGTGCCCTGTTTTTTAAAGTTAAAATGTTGCCCTTCTGGTAAATTATTGGATGCAGCTCTCTGTTAATGGAATTACTCTTGGCTGAGAACTAGAGAGAAAACGGCTGATGAAGATCTGCTAAATTTTCTGAAAAACCTTAGATACATGACTTTAAGCTGCACAGTTGGTTCCATACTGAAAACAGTATCTTTGAAACCTTAAATGAAGATTAGATACATTCAGGTATCACATGTGAATACGAGAGAACTGTTTTTTCCTAGAATGCTAGATCCAACAGGTTTTGAAAATTATACCATTCTTTGCCTGAAGACTGGTTACTCTGAAAAGTATACTTAGAGACTATTGGGAATTCTTGCTTGCTGACTCTGAATCATGGCATTTTCTACCAGTAGTCTCATGTTTTCGTCTCTCGAAGAGCTTTAAGTAAAAAGAAAGGCAACATTCATCTGGAGAAATTGCTTTCCCCCCTCTCTGTGTATTAACTTCACTAGTTAGAAATGAGTTGAGTTTATCAGTATCCAAAGTTCCTCACTGTTCAAAAGGTTTGCTTCTGTTTGCTTTTGGCTTCATTTGTAGTAGAATAGTGGAATGGAAAGTTCATTTTTAGGGATTACACTTCCTTGTTTTCCCTGACATGTCATAATTGCATAAGGGTTGAGACAGATTTTCCTCCTTCTGTTCTTTGGATGGGATCCACAGCAGTATAACTGATAAAGAAATGGCATTGACTCTGGCTCTGGAATTAGAGGGACAATTCTTATGAGAAGAAACGGTCATTTATTCAGGGGATGAGCCAGTACCAACTGCAGTGATGTATCTTTCTACATAGGTAAATGAACTGTGAAGTAAAGGTTCATTAAGCAAAGAATATAAAGTATGCAGAAAACTGTAGAAGTTATCAAATACAATGTAGAC
Source organism: Aviceda cuculoides (assembly GCA_035590195.1). Taxonomy (NCBI): domain Eukaryota; kingdom Metazoa; phylum Chordata; class Aves; order Accipitriformes; family Accipitridae; genus Aviceda; species Aviceda cuculoides. The sequence continues at coordinate 1,839,024 of JAVJGG010000094.1, forward strand.
GAGCAGGAACTGAAAGAAGCTTAGAAAAGTGATGGCATCATAGAACAGATAGATTTTCGAAAACAAATATTTGATCTTTAAAAATAGTTTTTATTGCATTTCTTAAGTCTCCAAATATTTCTTAGTAACCTCTTACCTATTATAATTGCTGCGTTGCACTGAAATTGTTGCAAGGTTGGCAAGTTTCCAGGGTAGCATCAGCCTGGTTCCCAGAGCGAGGCAGACACCTTTATATTGTTGAGACTTGGGCATTTCAATGGGACCTGCGAGGACGGGTAATAACTAGTGGGAATAAGGATGGTGGAATTTGGCCCTAAATTAGTGCCTGTTGTAGCCTTGAGGGTCTGTGTATATTGCCAGCATAAGCTATTGCTTCTAAGGGCTTGTTTAGTGTATTGCTTACAAAGATTTATTTTAAAAAAATCTCTGATACTCATTGTAAATCAGTGCTTTAACTTTTAATTATTGTCTAGGCAGCTGGTTTTCTGAATTATATTCAATCTCACAAGTATTTTTTTTTCTTCAGAATTCCAGAAAGTCACTTTCAAATACAAGGTGTCTCAGGTTCACTTTATCTGAGACATAAGAAATCTGAGAGGATGTAAGATAATTTAGCTGATGTTTCAGTGAGAGATTGTCAGAGAGAGACTAAAATAAGAGAATCAAGTAATTCAAGTTACGTATGGACTGATATATTGACTTCAGATTATGAGCCACAATTTCTTCTTAATTTAATTTTTAACATTTTTTTTTTCTTTTCAAGGAACATTTTGCAGGCAAGAAAAAAAGGAGTGTGATAGTGCTTTTACTCTGTAATATTAATTTGTTTCAGTTAGTGTGAGTTTTTAGTATATAAATCTGCATATTAAAAAAGTGAAAAGGCTGGGGTTTACATGTTTTTTCGTTAACAAATCCTTTAAATTCTCCTGTGGTTATTGCAAACTAGCCTTGCAGTTAAGGTTTAAAGGTTAGCTAACAGCTTATTTAGAAGATGGGAGGGGCTTGGGGTCTAACACAGACATTAATGAAAACATAGATTAATTGTCGAAGGTGTATTTTTACTGAAACAGTACACAATTTTTTTTCTTTCTCTTTTAAGAAATTAAGCTAGGCTCAGCTAATAGAAACTGTTAAAAGTACAAAATTTAACATAAGAGAAACATTCCTTCCTAGGATAAAAATGAGGATTATGATTTATCGCTTTTAGCATACTATAATAGTATCTTGAAACAATCTGTATTTGGAGAGTTATGTGAGAGAACTTTACAAGCATTCTGGAATCACACTGTGACAGTCCAGTGAGCCCAAATGGTCATTGCAGGCAAAATGGCAGGCTGAATGGAATGAATGAGATTGTATATTTGGGACACTTCATATTCAAAAGCTCTATGCACACTGTGGCATACAAAACTTTGCTATGGGCAAATAGGGAACATACCTTATATGCATAGCAAGGAGTTTATTGTTAATCTAATACAAGAATGATTACTAACCCAGATCTACTTCTAGAAAAAGAATAAAGAAAATAAAAGAATGCGGTTTCAGGAAAATGTCCTAATAATGTAACAGCTGCAACTGTTGCATGCTCCTTAGTACTGACACTCTTCTCTCCAGTGTGTTATCCTTGCCCTTGCATGGCTTCCATGAATCACAAGGCTGGCTGCTCACCTTCCTCAAGAAAAGGGAGGGTCTTACATGAGCCAGCTGCAGCCCCCAGTTCTTCATTAAGAGGAGAACTTTGACTTTGGGGGTTTCCTCTACCCTGCTCCTGGGTCCAGTAAGTTAACTAATGAGAGTCATTCACTTTTTCTTTCTTTGTGGGTTCCCAATTTCACCTTATGCACAATTCTTTATATATGCATATGTACTCCTTGTTCACATTATTATCCATAAGCCAGTTCCATGGTCACATTCCTTTTGTGACAGCAATTAACTATTCATGATTATATCCCTAGGGCCTCTAGTATCATCCTCTGCCTTTATTTGAAGGCCTCTGCCATCATCTCATAACTGTCAATAATTTTGAGAGCAGTTTTGGATATCTTATGAGTGACCTGGGGATACTTAATTGTGGCTGGATGTTTAATTTAAGGTATGGCCATAGCATTTAGCATATGGTTCTTTCCTTTACAGTTTGGTACTGATCGTGCCTTCTAGAGGCTGTTTAATTTTTAACTCTGTCTTTTCTCTGCTGAAATGAAATAAGTAATTCTCTCGCCTTCCAAACCAGCCAAAACTCTAAATCTAAAACTAATGGTATAATACTTGAATCGAATAGTCTCCAGGAAAGACAATCACCAGGATCAATTATAAGGGAGTTTTGCAGCTGTTCTGCGCTATATACTTCATACATACAACATGCATGCGTGTATCTTCATTGCTACCACAAGTTCTTGGCAGGTGTGTCTTTCTGTATATCAAATTAATGGTCTGAGATTTCTTTTGTAACAGTTATTTCAGTAATTTCCTCTTATCTGTAATGTCCATTCCCAATAATTTACTGAAATAATGTTCATATTCAAAACTTTGGATACAACAGAAGCAAAGTATTGAGCAGCTCATGTTACCTTCAGTTGAATTCCATGTTTATGCAAAATCATGCAGCAGAAACTTAGAGTAGTTGGCAGTAATCAGATATCTACAACACAATGAGATAATGTTTTAATAAATGGAATCTTTCCTTAATTCAAGACAGCAAGTCAGTTCTTAATGTTTGCTTCTTCTAAGCTAATATGTCAGATTGTGGTGTACGATTTTTAACTGGTATCTTTCTTACACCATGGGAAAAAAGTTAGAGAAAACAGCAAACCAGAGAAAATATTTATACACTTTCATATGTAAAAGGAGCTGACATATATAAAATGCCTCATGCTTTTATAAAATGAAATCTCTACTTGGAAAAGCATTAATTTAAGAACTAAAGTGGAGTATAAAAAAATCCTCTTACTTTGGAGGTTGGGTTTAGAAAACACTTGTGTGCTCATCACACTGCATATGCTGTTACAGAGCTGTACTCTCAGGATTCTCTGAACTGCTGAAAGAGAGAATTGTACTCATTTTAAATCCAGAGTCAAAAAAGCTTACTTCAATAAGATACTGAGTTGTGTCAGTAACTGATGAAACTTTAAACAAGATACACTGGAATGGTATGATATGGTCTAACCTCAAATCTGTCCCTGTAATTTTTATTTCTTGCATCTGTAAGGAGGGGAGAGATTTATTAGATCAGTGAATCCACTTTGCCCCTGCCTGGGTACATGGCTTTATTTAAAATGTGTTCCAAGATTTTTCAGTAGCTGTAATCAAAGTCCCACATCACTTACACAACGCTTCTGAAATGCATGCCATGGAAGCTTTGGCCCTTCTGATGAGTATATTCTAGTGAGTATTGAAGAGAAATTCATTTGAATAAGGTAATCAAATTCATGCTGATCGTGATGTGATCAGAGATATATTTTTCCAGATGAAAACTGAAATCTGTAATTCTGCATGGCTATAAAATTATTCATATTATATCTATTGATGTAATTTTCTTGCATAAAAATACTTATTATGAGAAGTAGTAAACAATTGTAGTAGGGGTTTTACTAGAAGATAAGAGAATGTAACAGGTACAGCAACACTTAGAAAACTGATGAGTTGTGTATAAGAACATTTATCCCTCCTCCCAGTAGTGATTTCCATTAAGAAATAAATCAAATAGCAGAATTCCCCTTTACAAGCCCCAGCTAACTTTGAGTTTCTTTGATTGGATCTCCCTAACTATACAGTTTACAGAGTGGCAGGAAAGCCATTAGAATGGTTAGTTGTTTTCTTGTTGGCTAATGATGCTGTTCTTCCTTTTCCTGAAAGGGCATTTTTAAATCCCTACATATTCTTATTCCTCCAATCTGGCCTGCTGAATGGCAATCACAGCTAATATCTCCCTTCAGCAAAACATACCTCCGTCTTTAACTTTACCTCTGGAACAAATAGTCAATTTAAGTTTGTACTAAATGTGAGTTTTGGATTGGATTGTACAGTACACTCCTAATGTGAAAGCTATGACTTTATAGCGGTCTTCATAAAGCATACCTCCATAACTCATCACATGTTCTCCTTTCTCTACATTCTGGGTATATGTATTCTATAAATCACTTTACCTTTTATAGTCTCTATACATCTCAAAATAAATTGAAACCTAAAATTGAAGTGCAAAAGTAATTTATTCCTGAAAAAATCCAATTGGTATTTATTACGTTAGCCACTTGGCGCTTCCCTTTTCTTACCAGCACTCACTGTTTACACTGCCATCCTCCTTGGTCTATTTTTCCAGCTTAATATTTATGTGTTGTTGTTAAAGAGAACAGTCTTCTTTCAGATTCTTTCCATAGCACCATCAATGCTCTGAATCTGCAGGAAAACTTAAAGGAGTATTGTAGGTAATATACCTACCGCTTACTCACAGTATCTTAAGTTCCACATATTAAGAAATTGTTCAGATTTTCTTCATACAATCAAGGTCACCATAGGTACTTTATCTTCCACATATCCTGGTTGGAAAGATTCGCTTGTGTGTTTTCATTATTTAGTATCAGATGGAAAGATACTTCATTTTGATATTTCCACTGCTTCCAGGCTGGGTAAGGACCTTGTCTCCAGTAATTGGGATTTTTCTGTTTAGAAGTCCACTGAAGGAAGGGGCCATACTGCAACTGTAACCATGTGTTGTGCTCGGCCTTACTAAGTTGAACTCTTCTGGGTGGCAGCTGGCCCTTTTTCTATGGTCTGCCTCTTACAAGCTTCCCTTTATTCAACTGAGATCAACAGTCTTCTGAAGTGGTTAGTTGTGATCTGACAGACTTGATCAGCTGGATCCTCTCATGAGTCACAATCTTTTTCACATGGTTACAGTTTGTGATTATCTCATTCTTAATGTGGTCATGCCAATTGACCACAAGCAGGTTGTTTCCAAGAGTAGCAGATTTTTGCCAAAGGCCTTCTTTTGAGAATCAGGGTTGATGCTATGTATATCATGATCAAACCCGTGGAAAACATGCATAGCTTGAAAAGCCTGAGCATTTTGTGTCCCATAAGAGTTCATACCAGCTTCAAATCATTCAAACTGATTTGCGTACCAGCTGTATTTCTCATGATCTATGTGGGAGCATTTTTCTGCCCCTCAGGATGCAAAATCTTATTCTTTTTGTTTAGGAGATCAGTGTCAGTGAAAATCAGGGGCCCCTGTGCAGTGTGCACTTGCTGCAGGACCGTTGCGCCCCGGGATGTCATACTCCACACTCTCAAGATTGATGAGGAGAGTGTTGAGTGACGCTGACTCTCCCTCATGGCTGGTAGCTGCTGTTCTGCAGTACTTATTAGCTCACTGTTGACTGGAATTTCACCTCTTCATAATTGCTTTTCAGCAGGGTTTGTCATCTGGAAAGCCCATGGTGTATCCTAGCCCAATGTTTTTCTGAAATAGGGCTCATCCTCAGGCACCAGTTGCAGAAGTCATCAGAAAACCTTCTTGTCAACCCTGGAGTTGTCTGTGCTTAGCCTCAGGCGTGGGATTTATTACAATGCCTTTCTGTCTCTTCAGAAAGCAGAATAGAAATTTTCTCTTTCTGCGTTGTGAATCTTCCCAAAAATAACAAAATTTTGGCTCAGGCAAGATATTTCTGAAGTCCTCATAATACCTTTTGGGATATTATCATCAGAATCAACTTCCTCACTTGTTGGTGATCTTTATAGGTATCACTGCATAGCATACGCCTATATCAGTCTGTTTAGATCCACTACTCCCTATCCTAGGGCATAGCGTATTCCTATATCAGTCTGTTCAGATCCAGTACTCCCTATGCTAGGCCCTGCTGATACACCATCAACTTCCAGTCTTAATTTCTTCAGCATTTGATCAAAGGCACTCTGCCTTTTCCACGGAGATGTCACCATTTTTGCTACTCTGTCTAAGCTAGGTTGTAGTTTTCTGGGTTTACATCACTTGTGTGGCTTTTGGTCCACCATCCAGCTTTGCCATATTTATTGCCTACTCCACAAGATTCTCCCTCTTTTTTGAAAGTATCAAGATGTTTTCTTTTAGTACAGCATCTGAGATAGCCCTTGTGACTGTTCTCACCGTTTACTCTAAATGTGTTTCTCAGTTTGGAGACTCCCAGGAATTTCGTGGTGCTGCAGGAGTCTTCTGTCAGCTACTTTATAGCTGCTGGTCCCATCTCCATGTCAGTGGCTGAAAAGGTCCTCTTTCCTTTGGTTTTCTGCTTTGAACTAATCAGCAGAATAAGTCTTCTGCCGTCTGTGCTTCCTAGCTGCCCTCTTGCAGTACCCAGCACAAATGAAGCAAACCATTTTTAAAGCTCATGTAATCTACTATTTCAGGAGATCATCCTTACCTTTCACGTCATGTTTCTTCTTTACTGCAGGCTATTCCAGGACATTGGTTTTGGCTGGACTTCTCAGCAGCTCAAGCACAGTTGCTCAAATGAAGCCTTGAGTATTGCAGGTGACAACTGACAAACTACATGGTTTGTGAAGGCTCTGACACTGAAGTGCTGCAATTCCAGCTACTCTAACAGGACAACATCTTTTGTGGTTTTGCGGATATGATACAGAATTTGAGGGTGTTCCTTGGTCTTTTTATCTGGGCTGGAACTTCATACGGTTTATCTGGAGAATATGGGATCCTGCAAATGGTGCCGTTCATGTGTCACAAAGCTTTCCAGTGCTGTACGTGAATTTGTCTAATTTTGTTTCAAATTTTTTAGCAACCATTGGACCGCTGAAAATTTCACCAGCTGCTCACCTTTAGGTGGAGATGAAGCACATATTTTTTTCAGTAATTTTCCCTTAGAGACATGAATGCTAGTCACTAATAAGTGAGGAGAACCGAAACAGATGCCAGAAAATTTAAATCAGTTGATTTTATGCATAACATTAACAAGGCATTTTATCTTGGTGACAAACAGTGCTATCTTAAGTAAGCATTCATTTGACCTAGTGGCTTTGATATCAGTTGCTGTTAATATCCATGTAGCACTCATTAACAAGCCTGGAGCTTTCAGGGGTTTAGCTGAATGGTAAGCAAAACTAGACGTGAAAATAAACTGACCTGTAAGCAATATATTTTTTAGGAAGCAAACCAAACAAAAACTAAAAGGAAAATATATTAAAGCTAGTCCAACAGAATGCAGGAGATTAATAACTGTAGCCATTTAATAAATACTGCCTTATAAATAGAAAATAGATGTTAATGATGAAGAGTTTTGAAAATTAGAATTTGTCTCAGATGAGATATTTAGAATAAGTTTATGGAAGTCATGTTATGTGGCCATAGGAACAAATCAAACAATAAATGGATGACAGGCATAAATGCATAATTAATGCTGTGCATCAAAATTAACTGTACCAAAGCAGCTTTCATTTTCCCAGAAAACTGAAGGAAGCTCTCTAAAAGCAACTAATTTCCAATACAGAGCTGATGAAGTAACATTTGCAAATGTTTCTACTCTGTTGGAAGGCTGAAAGGATACTTATAAATTCCCCTGGGTTACAAAGTAGGAATTGAAATAATTTCCCTTCCTTCTCCCATTTCACCAGCTGCATACCTAACATGACATAAGCCCATAAGCTCTCTGAGCTTCTTCCTCTAAAAGTTACTGCAAAACTCTTGTTTGATAGGTCCATATATCACATTCACAGCTTTATCAGAAGCCTGAGTCAGTATTTATTTACATAACAGAACAGTTCTTTCTTCTTCTTGCAATATCTCTAGTTCAACCTGTAAATTTTTTTAAAACTACAGTAAACTTCAATAACTGGATCAACACCAATTTATGTCAGGTAAACCTACAGTTCAACAGGTTTCTTTGTTTTCATTCTTTAGCTTATTATTAGCTTATTGTGCTAGCTGGACAAGGAAAGTTTTAATAATTGATGCTGTGATCAAATCTGATGGTGTCAGGAAAAGCTAGAGCTTTATTTCTGTTCTTTGTGGTGTTCTATATGCAAGTAACTCAGCTGTCAGATAAGGAATCTGTATTAGAGCTCCTTGGAGATCTTTGCAAGTGAACAGAAGCATTGATTTTTTTTGTTTGGTTTGGTTGGTTGGGGTTTTTTTGAGGGAATAGCATTAGGGAGGTTGAGATCCAACTATTGATTCACAGACTAATTCTTTTAATGTAATAACAGTCTATGGAGAACTCGAAATTAAACAGAGCTGTTCAAACTTCTATTTAATGAACGGTAAAACAGTATTGCATAAAAAGAAATGTGATTAACCTGATACCTATTAATGTTGATGGCATGGTCCTTTCAAAGTAAGTCGCAGACTCCCTTTAGTCTGACCAGGGCAGGATTTTTCTGTTTGAAACAGAAAAAAGTTTCAGTGTTCTTAAAACCAGATTGGATCCAGCTCCATCAAAAGTCAACGTTTGTCAAATTCTGTTTAATCCAATTTCTATTTTGTAGCCAGTATTACACTAAAATGGCTGTTCTAGTGCTCCTTTAGAGTATAACGTGAGTAGCCATTGACATCAGTGGACCAAGATTTCTCCTCTGATGTTTCTCACCAGATAGTAGCTCTCTGAACAAACTCTCTGTTATGATATGAAATATTAAACATCAGGGAGGCAGGATTGCTGACAGCACTGTAATATTGAAGACATCTGTCTGATTCATAAATATATTATATTTGGTTTCACAAAAGCCAGGGAATGTCAGATCATACAAGAATCAATTTAGACTGGAGAAGTTCAGCACAGTTTTAACTCCAGGGCATCATTATTTACATCACTCGGTGACATAAATATGATCTCTCATCACATCTTTGCTTTGAAGAAGCTGGATCTGTTGGTTCTTCTTTGCAGAGTACATCTCCAGAGACATACAAACTGAACCTGCAGAATTTGCTTAAATTATCGGTTCCTCTTTATGTTTAGATTATAATAATTTTCAGAGTATTTCTGTGGTGGCTGCTTGCGTTTCTGTGGCTTTCATGTACGCGCGTCAGTTATAGTGGAAGTTTGCCAGTTTCAGACAGTTGAAAAATATCTGTATCTGTTTTCATACTTTAATCTGACAGGTGTTCCCGCTTTACTTCATTTGAAAGAAACAGCAGAAGCATAAGACAAATCAGTGTCTGTTTATCTCATTACTGAGTGTTGGGCTTCCTTGTAGAAAAAACTGTAATAAATCCTTTTGGGACCTCATTTTTTGCAAGAGCAACACTATTTTCCTCTTCAATGACCGTCATCATGTTATTGTGTTGCATCTCATGATACAACTATCTCAAAATAATGAAAAAATATTTCTACTTGCCTGCCGACTGAGGGCAGTTTAAGTACTTGTGTGATATTTTATAGGCAGGGCTACATGCTTGGAAAGTGATTGGTTCTAGACAAACTTAAGTGTGTTTTCATTTTAAAGGATATAGCAAACAATTGTAGAGCTCACAGAATAGATGACCAAAGATGGCAGCGAGAGTGCAGAGTGTAGACATTTTAAAAAAATAAAGGAATTGAAAAATTACTGGATAATTAGAGGTCAGAATATTTCCAAAATGTACTTTTTTGACAATACTGACATTGGAATTGATAGTTTTTTCCTATTTTTCTGTGAACAGTGGAGAGAAGGAAGAAGGGGAAGAGGCGAGGACGATTCCTATATTCTAGTGTAAAGATCTGGGCTGTTAACAGTGCTTTTATGCCAAGCTAACACTTCTGTCTTGAGGAAAAATACACGGAATCTATTTTTAACAAAGAAATGGAGGCCTTCAATCTGGGGTTTTGTTATCATTTCAGAGAAAGCTTTCTAAAAGCTCTTTCTAGTCAGGATGGCAGAATTCTAAAATTACCATAAAGCGGATCTGTCATCCTTCAGTCTGCTTTAAGAGTCACTTTGAGAAAGAAGAGTACTCCAGGAGATTCATTACTTTACATTCTAGCAGATATCCTGAGAAAATCCATCTAATAACAGGAGCTGGAAGAAGCTTGTACAGCTAATTTGTAGCCAGTGTAAATACCCCCGGGTGAAACAGTGCTCTGGTTTAGGAAGACGGGTTGACAATCCCTTTTTAGTAATCACTCACTAGCTGTGTACCACATTTCTTTTCAATGGCTTACTTCTTACATCTGGAAATAGCTTTTCTTCCTCAGCAGTTTGTTGTTCAATGAGATATAAATACCCCCCTGAAATGCTTTCATTATGGTAAAATTATTTTAAATTGCATGGTTTTTCATGATGTTTTACATTAGGTTTGTGTGTCCTTTGGAGCACGGGGGGTGAATCAATGTCACATGATAAGAAAGACTGATGTTATCACCACTGCTGCCTAGACTACAGCAGAATCTGCACAGTGAGCAGAAGAGGAGTTTCAGGAAGGTAGAAGGCATAGTTTCACTGTTAAGGCGGTAGAAAGCTGCCCCAGAGAAAAGGACTGACTCTGTATACTATATCAGCCTATGCTACAGCCTTCATGTGTAATCTAAAAAAGTAATCTGAGCTGTAATTTTCAGATTTTCTCAACTGTGTGCTATTGACTTCTCAGGTGGCCACCTTTAAAGTCAGGGTTATGCTTTTGGGAAGCACCAAGCAGAGAATGCATCAGATGGACAGTACACCTCAGATACTGGGGTAGTAATGTAAAATATATTCATTAATGACCTGGATGGTGAGACAGAATGCCCCCTTGGCAAGCTTGCAGAAGGTACAGAACTGGGAAGACTGGGTGTGCTGCCATTCTAGGGGACCAAAACAGGATGGAGAAATGGGTTGACAGAAACCTCATAAAGTTCCACAAAAGGAAATATATTTACAAACAAGTGAAGTCTTGTGAAGTTGAGTAAACAAATCAATAAAGGATAGTGTGAAAAACACTGTCAGTAGCTGGCAAACTGCTACCATTTCTTTTGGAAGGGAAATTCACTGCAACACCGGTGATTCCTTGAGACCTGTCTGAAAGTTGCACTGCAGTATGTATCCTTGCTTTTCATTTCCCAGGTTTTAGATCACCTTAGCATCCAATACCTATAGTCTTTGTGGCCTATATTTTCAGGTATGTGTATGAATAATGGTCTTCATTTGGTTTCTTTTTATATTTCATTAGTTATTATTTTGTCAAGATGGACTGGAAAGTTTCACTTTTCAGATTTCCAATACTAATGGCAATAATCATGTGTGAAAAACTTGGGAAGGGGCTGTAGTGATAACAAGAGACAGTTGCAGTTCCCTTCTCTTGTAAGACTCTTGAAATCTATACTAGTGACCTCCAGAAGAGGCAGACCACAGAGGGGTTGCAAGGACTTCTTCCACTGAGTAGTTCTAGTGCACTTATCAAAAAGAACTCCTTGGATATAAACTCTTTCTAGATTGTTTTCTTCTAGAAGTAAAATACTTGTGAGTCAGCAAGAAAAATATCTTCTACATAATCTAAAATCTTTATGATATTTTTCAGATCTGCTCCTGGGCAAATAGTCCCACAATACTGGAGGAAAATTAATAGAAAATGGCCTATTAGTGTCTTTATTTATAGTTCAAGACTCAACAACTCAGTGATTTATATTTTCAATTTAATCACACCACCTGATATAAGAAATAACTGGGAATGCAGGTATGACCTTGCTCAAGCAGACTATATAAAATTCAATGTAGCAAAGCTTGTATATTGAAAATTGTGCAGTAATAGAATGTTTTTTGCATTGTGTAGCTTGCCAGCTATGTCAATACAAGATAATGGTTTAGGCAAATTACACGACTAAAGAATTAGAAATGTAACGGCAAAAAGGAAACATAATATTGGGTTTGTGGCAAGAACTCATTTTATATGTAACACTAATTTGTAATTTGATCTTCAAAGCAGAACGCAAAAAGAGTACCAAAGCACTTGAAATGCAAGGTCTATTATAGAATAAAGGAAGTGTGAAGACAAAGAAATAGTCTGACAGCAGCCTAGACAAGGGCAAAGGAACTCTTACTGGGCATAGCTAAACATTGTATTCTTAAGAAAATAATTTTGTTATTTGAAATAAGGAGATGATGAAGTTCATGTGAGGGAGAACAAGAAATAGTTTAAGAAAGCAAAGTTCAGGTTTAGAAATTTAATTTAATTGACTGTATTTTTGTCTTCACTTAAATCTTCCTTAATATACTCAGGCAAGAGAGGAAAGTTACTGAAGTAGTGGAAGGAGAGAAATTCAGCTTAGAAAATAACAGTTCCTTATAGAACTTTCCAGGCTCTGTGTGCTTATGCTGAAAAGAGAAACAAAGGGAGTGTGAGTGACTTCACGCAGTAACACAGGTCAGGAAGGTGGGCCCAGAGAATACCCTCCTTGGAACAAACTTGCTGTCTCGTGTGGAACATGTGCGTAGTCTTCTGTAGGGAAATGAGGCTTTGGTCTGCCTGTGCCCTCACCACATTAGTGCAAACCAACTCTGAGCTGAAGTCATGCAAATGAATTCTCTAGGTACAGCCTTATGATAACCAAGGTTCAGAGCAGGCTTACATCCAGCTGGCTTGGAGCCCAGGCAGGTTGTTCTTGTTTGCAGAATACTGCATGGATGTACCCCTGTATTGCAAAGATGTTGGGTGTTTCCATTGCAATTTCTTTAATTTCTCTTTTTCCATCCATGTATAGCCTCCAAAAGTATTAAGCAGAATGACTTGGAGTCATGTCGTAGCTTATTCTAGTGATGGTGAAGACTGATGAAGTAGGTGGGGAGCAGGTTCTGATCAGCTAGTCTATTGAATTATGTTCTCTGTTGGTGAAAGTGTAGCCACTTTTCAGAGCCAGCTTGTTGGCCCAGGATGTCTATATGAGGCTTTTGTCTCTTTAACTCTTGATGAAAGTACTTCTGGTAGGACATTAGGGATGTTGCATTAAGTAGAACCAGCTAAAACCTGCTCATTCCCTGGAACACGTGAGGTGTATAGTCATAACCCAGTAACTAACTGAAAGGAAGTTCTCTAAGTAACCAAATGTTTGCACTGATGTTGGGTACTCTATTAGAAAATGACCTCAGGGATCAAAAAAATGTTGGTTGCAATGGTTCAAGGTATTTCTTACTAGCAACAGTGATTTTTTTGTCAGTCTCCTCATTTGCGCCTCCATGTTGGGAAGAAGAGGGCCTAAGCCATTCAGTGCAAATATCTTTCATACAAGTTAGACGTATTTTTTCCAAAGGCTAATTCCTCTCCTGGTACAGCTCCTCATAAAAATATAAATTCATTAATTTGTTAAAATACCCTAATGGTCTGGCACAAGTGCAAGAGGGTGTGATTATTTCTGAGTTATTAAGGGAAGGATCATTTAGATGCAAAAGTTCACATTGCTTCATTGAAAGACTGTGTAAAACAGTTGTTGAAATAGGTTTTTGGTCTATTAGGCTCCTCACTAATCTTTTGGGGGAACTCATTAACATGGTTGAACGATAAAAGGCATAAGGATAGCTTTCATCAAGTGAAAATTGTTAGTTGTGCATGTCATGCATGAGATGCATTATAAGTTACATTTATGATGTGAGAAACCTCGTAATAGCATCTGATACACTGCATAAATCATTGCATTCTTGGGACATGATAAATGCAGAGAAATTTAATTCTGGGACAGTTCTTAAGAGAAATCAACGGATTATATAAAAATCCGCCCTTGTACTATTTTTTAGCCTTCTGCTTCTGAAGTATGAATGATGTACTCCCTCCCCTTTTCCCATACTACAGATCTTTAAGTACAGGGCTTGAGTGGGGAGCAGCAACGCTGAACTGCCTTGGCCTGTGTCCTTTGAGTCAGGTAGAAATAGTTAATCACATGTCAGAAGCAAGCTTTGGGCTATGATTAATCCCACATGTTGAGAATTACCTTTCAAGAAATTGTTTAAGAAAGGGCATGAGTCTTTTGGAAAGAAAATGAGACGGCTTGCCAGAGACGAATATTTTAAACATCCTGGTTGTGGAATAGATACCTGGTGAGAGAACTCAGCTGAATATGTTTGAAGGAATTATATTCAGCAAATGAAAACCTTTCAGATGACTGTTATCCCAATTTGAAATCTGATAATGTATCTTGGAAAGTTGAGGAGCACTTGAGAGTGTTAAAAGTGGCAGGGAATATAGGACATCACAAATTTCTGTTCAAGCATATTTTTCTATATTTACCATATTTCACTTGTGCTTTTATAATGAGCTGACAATTTTATCAGATTTTTGCTTGTCAGGATTTATTTGGAAATAAGTTGCTAAGGAAAAACCTCTAATAGCAGAGTTGTCAATTTTTTTTTTATGCAGGCAAGTGTGCCTACAAACCCAGGGCCTGCTCTTAGAGCCTTTATTTACAGTTCTTGTCAATCTAATGAGTAGTCCATGTGCAAGTTCAGCCATGAAATGTCTGTAGAAGACATGCAGGAGGAGATCTACACAAGCTGCAAAAAAAGATTTTAAGAGATTTAAAGAAATACATGAGTTTGATAAAACCATGCAATGTGCTTGACTCATCTGCTTGGACAGAAGTACTCCATGTGTTTATTCAAGGACTTGCAATTGCTTAAACCTCTTTCATCTTAAAGCTAAAACTGCTAATAATACTTATTAGCAGCATCCCCTGCAGTTGAAAGTTCAACGCCTAATTCTCATCTGATCTTATATGTTCATTGATACAGAGAGATTATGTTACATTGTGGATTGACATTGTCAAGATTTAGAAAGAGAGAGGCAACATATAAAAGGGAATGCTTTGCTGCTGAAATAAGTGGGGAAGTCATGCTTTCTAAGTTAGAATCTAAAGGGAATTTTTTGCCTTAAACAAATATTTTCCCAGTGTCGGGAAATTCTTTTTTTTCATACGAAGAATAATTTTGGTGACTATCGATAACAGTGCTCTGAAGATAGATCAAATGAAAGTGGGGAGTTAGGTTATATTATCCTCTTGGGGATGATGTTACAAACAGGTACAAAGATCTTCATCCCTAGTGAAAAGGCCACGGAGCAAGTAGGGATAGGCCAGGAGGGAAGAAGCTTGGGCAGAGTTTCCAGTGGTTTTGGTGGTTCTGAAGCTTTTTCTCATGGGCAAAGCTCACAGAGTAGTTTATTTGAAAGTATTTGTTATGGTTACAGATTGTACTGTGCTGGTTAACACACTTTGGTCCCAAGTCTTCCTCAAGACTGGGACAGTTTTCTTCATTGTTCCATTCAGTGAAGGGAGAAGATGTTTCTTAATTGCTTGTGATGCACTCAACAGGCATCTTTTGCTTATGTCATGGGTAAAACTAAAGAAATAAAAATTTACCTATTTTCTCAGTGTGGCAATAACCAAAATTGTTCTTAGCTTGCTTTATAAATGGTGCTGGTTTGATTTATTTTTTTTTTTTTTTAAATTACTTTACAACAATTCTTTTTTTCGTTGTCCACTATTTCTGGCCTGCCAGGGCGTGTTTGAAACCAGTGTGTAAAGAAGATGCAGTTGTTAATAATGAAACTTATGCAACTTTTACTACTGATTGTATAAAGCTTGCACAGAGGAAACATGAATCAGATGCTGGCTTCCTCTTTTAGCAATAGCAAGGTCAAAACTACACTATGCCCTCTGAACTCTTGAAGTCCATCAAACTGTTTATGATTTTACATTCCCAAAATAGAAAAGAGGCAAGCAGCAGGGAAGTGCAAGACGACCTCCATCTTCAGTTCAGCACAAGTGTAATTTACAGTCTCCTTTAGCAACTATTTAAAAAATAACAAGCTACATATTTAATTATGTCCAAAAAAAATAGCCTTGGTTCAGCATTTCACTTTGTAGATGGAAAAGGACAGCTATTGAAATACCATATATGAAACCCTTAAAAGTCTATTTACAGTACCTTCTTTTGACAACTCCTACCACTTTTAACCTTGCTTACTGTATATTTGCTATATCAGCTCAGATCTCATTGCTGATTTTCCCTTTATCATGTTGCTCCGAAAACTCCCTAGCTTCCTATCTCTCAATAGTTTGAAACAGGAGCAAACATGCTAAATTGAGGGACAATTGCAGGTAACATATTGCAGTTCAGAAAAAGGAGAGTATTGCCCTAATTTCATGCTCTTTAGTGTCTTTTATATTACTAACTCTCAGAAATATTTTAACAGCCAAGGGGACCAAGTCTTTTGATCTCAAATTCATAAAGCTCCATTTATTCCAAGAATGGCAAATAGAACAAGGAAGACTGTGAATGGACATACAACTGTTAGAGAAGGGGAAATGCAAGTTCCAATCCATCAATAAAATGGAGAAAATTGATATGAACATTAAAAGAAATTATAGATACATTAGTAACAAAAGCTGTGCTATTAAAATTAGAGAAAATGTAAAGATTGGTCCCTGCTTCATATTGATCACTGGATACATTCCATTACAATGTACAAAACTAGGAGGATTTATACTCACCAGTGTAATAAGGTAAAGCCTTAACAGCTGAGCGCAGTGAATAAATGCTTTAATCAAAATGAATAAGAAGCAAGTCTTTCTTTGGTGTGTTGCATATTTTATGTTGTCAGAGTTTTAGATGTGCTTAAGATGCTCAGATACTTGTTCAAAGAGAGGCAGTCCTTGCCCAAAGAGCATATTTGACTGGGTAGAGGAGAAAAAGCATGCTTTTGTGGTGTAAGTTCGCTGGTGAGAAGTATGTCCTAGTTCTGACAGAAGTGGTACATTTCAGAACCCTATAGCATTATATGTTGGTTTTTTTTTTTAATTTAAAATTTACACTAGGAGCTAGAACAACAAAAATATTTTGAAACAAAGAACCCAAATGCTCAAAACAAAGCAAAATCTGTGTTATTGAAAATAAAGAAATTGTCTTTTATTAGTGTTGAATTCAATTTAATTTATAGAGATTTATATTCTTTTGTCTGACTGGAAAGCGTTACCTCAGAAGAGGCTGAGAGCTGGAAGCAAAGCAAGGGCAAGCAATGGCTGTAAGTGATGGGCCCAATACAGAAAACACTAAATCCTTCAGTTGAACAGTAAGGAGGCTGTTAGATGGCACTGTCTTTTCTTAGGGCAAGTTTCATATTCTCAGGTGAAAAACAAAGATTCAGAGGTAGTACTTAAGAAGTCCAAGTTAAAAAAGGCCACACAAAAAAAAAAAAAAAAAAGGGCATGGAGGCAGTTGCTGGCTATAGCTGAAGAGTTTTTGACAGAGCAGCTGTAGCAAGGCAGTTTCTCTAGCAGTTTCACTGTCCCGAAGACTGATCTTTTATGTGCTGGAAGTGGCAGGGAAAGATTACAATTTAAGTGAGGTAATTGGGTTTTTTCTTTAATTCTTTTTCTGTGTGCTTTGTATCTTTTGGGGGAATAAATAATGCTTTGCTGTTTGCTGGTTTTGGGCTGCAGTAATCCAGTGTTGTGACAGGATACTGGGGAAGAGCTCTGGTAAAATCAAGTGCTTCAGTGTTAACCACTGAAGATTTAGGGATGCAAAGTCCCTGTTAAAGACAGCAAGTAGTTCCAGGTGGGGAGAGAGAGAGAGAGAGAGAGAAGGCCAATCTGTTTCCAAAAGGTTGCATCCAGGAGAAAAAATATGTATACAGTGCTGGTAGCAGCATATCAAAGCATGTAGCTATAGATTTGATGTTGATATCATAACCTGTGCCATCAGTGGCATTGTTGCCTGGCTGCGAGATGCATCGTCAGACCCAGGAGGTTTAGAGGTTACTACAGGTTAGAAAAATGCAGAAGACTACAGAGTATCTCCTTTAATATAAATTATAAAAGAGTACTTAGGTTTCCTGTGGATTATATGATGATGAAATGTGATGCATGTGACAGTGTTTTCTGAGGGGGGCCTCTCTCTTGTTTTTAGAGCTCTGTAGGACAACAGCCATTTTGTTTTCTGAGTTTCTGAGGTGTTAATAAGACATAAATATTTTGTGCTATATGCCTTTGTTCTGTCTCCTTTAAGTTAAAAGAAATTGCTGTAGACTGAAGAAGGTTCCCCATTGCTTATGGCAATCACAGCTTGAAGAGAAGCTTCTTAATACTCCTGTTGTTGACATTTCTGTTCACAGTACCGAGCGGGGAAAAGAATATATACAAAAAACCAACTATAACATCAAAAGTGCTTGCAAAGATTTTTGTTTTTTTATTCTTGAATGCTCAAGCCAGTATTAGTTGGCTAAGACTTTGTCTGACGAGTGTCAGTGGAGTCATGGAGAACAATCATTTATCTGG
This sequence comes from Aviceda cuculoides, assembly GCA_035590195.1. Lineage (NCBI taxonomy): Eukaryota > Metazoa > Chordata > Aves > Accipitriformes > Accipitridae > Aviceda > Aviceda cuculoides. The sequence continues at coordinate 1,857,215 of JAVJGG010000094.1, forward strand.
CTGTTTTTCTCTTGGTCTGAATTTCAGGTGTGAGTCTGGTTGGCTGGAGTATGGTTCCTGTATCCTGATATTAGCTTTTCTTAACCTGTCAGATTAGGAGGATCAAGCCTTGTTGAAGCCAGACACTTCCACTTGACTTGGATATATTTCAGCTGAGCTCTGAGAGGCATTTGGAAAAATCCATGTTCAGTTTGAAAAAGCAGCTGCTTCTAACTTTTGTATAAAGCTCAATCTGACAAGCAGTGGCACTGTACATTTCTTGCCTTCAAAAATCCATGGGGAATGCTATAATTTTGATTTTATATCTGTCTTGACGTAGGTATCTCCTGGTTTTGCCAGGGGAAATATAGTTATTTCATGATTGATATCAAAGTTTCCTCGTGTGTTATCTGCCTGAGGCTGACATGGTGTTATTCTTGGGCAGAGACCTGCATGCTAAGGCTTGTAGGACTACTCTCTGGAGTTTCTTGACTTAGTGCCTGAAAATTGATTTGCCCTCTGGTATTAGCTGCCTCTCATAGCATGTCAGCTTTGTCTGAAAAACCAGAAAAGATCAGACCTAGGAGCAATAGCAGTAGTAAAAGCAGTGCCTGTTACTGTTACCAAGGGGCAACAGACAGAGGGTCAAGACAGGGTCCTATAACTTTCTTACTGTAAGGAACAATTAGAAGCAGCTACTCATAAAGCTTTAATTAACTTTGCAAACTGAACAAAGTAGTCCCAACCTTCAGCGATTCCATGTAGATCCCTCTTAAAATCTGCTGGAGCTGTTGAAGATCTTGTTAAGTATCAAGTATTTGCTGAAACAGCAAACAAAAATGCCTGTGAGGTGTGGGCAGTCACCTAGGAGCAGGACCCATGCAGTTCAGGTTGGGCTTTTTGTCACTATTTGTTCCATGTGTTCACAGTGAATAGAAGTCAGCCCTTCTCTGACAGACCGGAGCTGGCAAATCCCTGGCAGCATTCAGCTGTCTAAGACCTAACTTAGGTTCCAGCTGGACAATTCTCCATATGCAGTTCTCACTATTTTACAAAGTTGGTCCAGCGGCCTAAGTACTTTCTTAACTTGTCTCTGAGCACACTGTTACCATCATGTTACTATGCAGCAGGCAGGCAGGTTTAATGTTTTACGTTTATGCATTTTGACTGTTCAAAAAAATGCCAATTTTAACTGTTCCCTTTAGTCATTATTTAGTTATTCCCCTTCCTCCTGAAAGAGCAATTAAGCTAAGCCTATCTGCTTTGGATTTGATGTGTCTAAGAGCAGACACATGGCCAGCTATTACAGCTCACTTGACACAGAGTAACTTTGTATGCTGGCAATTTTTTGGAGTTTCCCCTGCCAACAGGACAGTTCTAGGTCTTATTGCTCACTGGGCAATGAACAGCTCAGAGGAAGAAGAAAAATCCCCGTTTGTGCTAAGTAGCGGCTGACTGCTTCCTCAAACACATGATCACACACGTTTTATAAGTGTGAGTGCAGTCACTGAGATGTATAATCCATTTTTAATCTCTTACTCTTCTCCTGCAATTTATTGTCCTGCTTAATTTTATGTTGTATTAAAATATCCTGTTAATCAGTTTTAAACGTATTTAAATGTAGCCTTGTGATTTCATTAACTGTATCTTCTTCTTTGTATTATGAGAGAGTGCTTGATCTGCCATGCCTATACACTTCATTGATTTGGGTGGTTCTGGCATATCCTAAATTAATTAATCATTAATGTGAACTGCGCCAGTCTTAATTTTTGTTCACACAGGACTCTCCATTTCCCTAACAATGCTTGTTGTATTACTCTTGGTCTCCTGCTGTTTCTGCTCTTATGGTTTTGGAAGAATACTTCTGGTTTTATAATATCATTGTAATTATCTCTGTATTCTATTCTAGTCTCTAGCGTTTGTCTGCATTGTGAATAGCTCTGCACATGCATCACTGATTTTGTAAGATTCTGTTACATTACTACAGCTCTGCAAGTAAACTATTTTGCTTCAGTCCTGCAGGGCAGTGGGTGTAGATCTGAATGCTGTCATAGCACTGGTGATCGACTTCTGTATTTAGTCTCTGGTTTAGTCTCAAGTTTCCATAGTTACTTCATACATTATTTCATTGACTGGAATGGAAGCCGCACTGAGCCTTTTAATGGAATTATTAGTAAGGATAAAGTAGTTCATACAAGCAGCCTTGTTGAATCCATATTGTCTTGTTTTATGATTAATAATCTGGGTTCAGTCATTTAGATGGATGTTTAAAAATATTTGGAGGTATTGACAAAGTTCTGACAAATGGTTCTCTACATTGATGGAGACTTGTGAAAATAATGAAATAGTAATTGGTTTAAAACTATGGTGTTTTTTAAACTCTTGAGTAAATAATATAAGAGGATAAGTAGAAATTGCAGCAAAGTACTCTGTATTTCTTTTTCTGTTTGTGGAGTGTGTGGTGGTTTGGGCCAAAATAATAGTAGTATTTAAAGATTCATGGATTTAAAAAACCATTGACCATGTGACATTATATGATAAATTCAGTCTAAATCATCTAAATTCTGAATATATTAGAATTATGACAGTCCTATGCCAGTCTAATAAAAGACATGAAACAAGCACAGTAAAAATTGTTTTTAAAAAAAAAAAAAAAAAAAAAGAAAATCTCTCCCACTGTACTGAAGAGAATTGGGGAAGGCAGTATTTTGTTATAATATATAAATAAATATGCAATATGTTAAATAATAGTAATTATTTTGCTGCTGGATACTCCTTTCTTTGACTATTGGCTAAATTAACAAATTTTTGTTATAAGTCAGTTAAATAACATTTAGAATCAGTTGTTCTCTGCTTTTAAAGGCAGAGGTCAAGGAGGTCCTGTAATACTGGTGTAGCTTTTGTTTGAACTCTTGACAGCTGAGAAACTCATTGCACTTCAGCCTGATTGCCTAGTATTTCGTGTTTGGTATTTCACAGCATCGCTTTTGAGCACCAGCTGACTGTTTGCAGTCCTTCGGAGGAGGACGTCCTCACAGAGGAAGAACTGCCACGAAGCAGCTCTGTGTCACAGCCTGAGCTGTGCCATTGCAGTTGTGTTTGCATGGCTGCAGCCAGACACGAAGCTGTGAATTTTTGTCTTTCTTTCACAGTATTTGTGGCAGCTAACGGTAGTGTTGGGAAATGGGATGTTCTCTGTATGAAACCCTGTAACACACTGCTGGGGATAACAGATCTGGGTCCCAGATTTCTTTACTGGATGCCCACTCAACTTTGGAATCCTGTTTTCGTTTCACCCCAGTGGTTTTGTCTGCAATTGGAAACACTATTATAAGTTACACTCCAGTGACAGTGGAGAAAATGGGCTTTACTTGCAGCTTACTGTTCCCAAAACTCTTTGACTGTTTTCCCCTTCTTGTTACCTATTTCTGTCTTTCCCTGACAGCACACGTGTACTGTTTTTTCAGACAAATTTTCTTCCTTTTTTTTTTAGTTATTCGTGCTAACTCATGTTTTTCTCTTACAGTTTTTCCACACCATGTTCTGTACTGCTTCATCAGCTGAATTCCATGGACAGCAAAAGAATATGTTCCTGTGCCCCTGTAATGTGGCCCCGGGCAGCAGAAAGGTTTATACATCCCATATGGAGCTTTATGACTTCAGGTGAGAAAGAAGTAATTGAAGCAGATGAATTTTAAGAGAACTGTTTATATGCAAATGTATTAGTGGAAGTCTGTGATTCAAATGTCTGTGGGCTAAATTATGGAAAAAGCATTTCTCGGTTAAAAATTCATCATAAAGAACTTTACAATACATTATGAAAGAAGAACTGGTAAAATAAATCTCAAACTACTGTAAAGCAGTTTGAAATATAACACGATATATTTTTTACTTACTGCAATTGTTTCTAATTTTAATTATTTATTGATTTATATTATGAATTATATTTTTGTCTTCAGGTCACTTGTTTTTAGTATCTCCCTCTTTAGCTTGTGCACCAGCTCTTCTAAGGTGTTCTTTTTAAATATCCTAAAGCCCATAGGGTTATTGCCATGTTAAATTACCAAGAGTTTCTACCGGATTGGCAATGGATACAGTGTTTTGACTGCTCTGCAGAGAGGTTACTTTTCCAATTCACTCTTCTGGTCACATGATTCAGACTGGACGTTATTGATAAGCTGAGACTAACATATTGCTGTAACGATGTATGTGGGCTCACTATTAAGTAAAGCCAACTTGAGCTTATTTTACACAGTGGATATAATAATCATGAAATATACCTATCTATCTTTCAAAAATGATAGAATTTTAAATTAATACAGCCCAGCCAATGTGCTTGTGCACATTTCTTAAAGACTTGCCTCTAAATGGAAAGATACACAGCTAATGAGTTCCAGTAATGATTCCTGACCTCCCTGGTTTGTTTTGGTTTTTTTTGTTTTTGTTTTTGTTTTTGTTTTTTTTTTAACCATGGAGCTTCATGTCTTGATTATCGTGCTGGTGTTCTCCACAGTGGTTTTGAAAATTAGGTTAAATCTTCAGCTGAATATGTTGCAAAGTTTTGGGGGTTTGGTTTTTTTTTTTAGATTTGTTTTTATCGCTGCTTGAGAATTACCACAAAACATTTTTAGACAACTTGACGTCTTTGTTTTATCTTTATATACTGTAACACTTGGAAATAGTATTGCACGTGGGATGAGATTAGAGTAATAACAAGAACATAGTGTAAAAAATTTTGATGGCCTGCTTTTACCTTAAGATTTTGGTGAATCAGCATGTAGTATACAAATCATGTCATTTCCAAAGTAGTTCTTGTTCTGAGCAGTCCATCTTACCCTTCTGCAGAGGTCTTGTCTTGGGTTTGAAAAGATGGGAATCTGTATCTGCTCCAGTATCCACATACTCTCTCTGTATGTGTATGGATATGTCTGTATGTGTTTACCTGTTTTAGTTAAATCTGCACCATTTTGGTCTCATTATACTCAAATCTGCTTCACAGCTTTGCCCAAAGTCATGTTTGTGTAGACTAGCTGTAGAGTTGTTTCTCCCACATGTGTTAGTCAAAAGATTCCCCAGTACTGAGGAACTCCTAGCTGATTTGTGGTTAGCAGATATTTTGCAAAATGCACTTATTTCTTCAGCTGTTGTCTGTAAGCCTTTCTTTGTGGGGACATCATGAAACCATATGAATTTTGGGGCAAAGACTGCACAAAGGAAGTTCTTGACTAACTTTCAAGAAGACATTGTGATACAATTAAATGGTAAAAGACTGCAATTTAAGAAAAGAAGCACAGAATTTACGTATTTTATTTGTAGATATCACAGCAGCTTGGTTTTGGTCTGTTCTGCATTCTGACTCAGTTCAGGTAGAACCTGGAAGACTGGTAGACTAGAAATGCTTATAAGAAAGCTAGAAATGGATAGAAATAGTAATGACTTTAAAGGATGACGCTAGTAAATTCTTATCGCAAATATAGAACATCTTTGAATGCTCTTCTCAAGTTATAAAGCATTCAAACTTACCTGGTTACATTCCAGTAAAAGTTCAACTGGAAGTATGAGTTCACTGGTTTAGTATTTACTGCTGACATAACTACTTTTCCATAACTAAGGCCCCAAAGTACAACTCACTGAAATCAATAAGTATATATCCATTAACTTTGAGGTTACAGATCAGTCTCTGAAACAGTTTTAACAGGATTTGTTTCATATGCTCTATCAGTTACTCAAGAGTTACGTATTTCTGCAAGATTTTGTGGTGTGACATCTGCCTCTACTGTTCTAGATTCACCCTGTCAGTACAGTAGTGGATGGTGACAACTGTCACAATATTTATAGATCCTTTTTAGAAAATGATTGCTGTAAATTCTTAGAGGAGATAATATACCCCCTTAAGCAGCCACCAGTGTTTCAGAACTTATTAAAGCCTTTTCTCTGCACTCATCAGGAAAGCACAAAATGTAAGGGTAAGTTTATCAGTTAAATCTAAGAATGAACGAGGTATGCATGATCCTAATAGGTAAAGCACAGTTCTATGTAGGCTTCAAAAGTCACTCACCACATCTGTTCTCGTTAAAGCAGCTTTTGCTGTTCTAAAGCCTAAATCAGCCTGAATAGTATCCAGTAAACTGAACACAATGGCTTCAGTTGCCTTTTCTTGTGTACAATTGGGTGGCAGGATCATCGGTTAGCTGCTGCCTGGTGCTAGTTCCTGGCAAACCAGGAGAGCAGTTGAGACGGCAGACTGACTTACATGTGAGTGCATGTCCCTTCTGTGGCACTTAGGGGAACAAATTGTAAGGAAATTACTCTAAAAATTGTTCCTGAAGTTACATCATTCCGTAAGTCACTGATGGAGTCTTAAGATCCAGAGTTGATATGTCACTGCTGAATTCTCGATAGGAGGGTTTTAAGAAGTATGACAAAAATTTCACATTTTATCCTGACGGTCATGATGGTTGCAATGCCTCGTTCTATGCATTTCAGTTCAATTGAACCCTGTGGCCCAACCAGAATTCAGTAGCTTATTTGCTGTGAGGCATCTCATGCTTAGGGCATGTGGTAGCACAGTAAAGCCAACCTCACAGAAGTGTTTGTAGAGGAGCAGGACATTTTAATAATGCCAAAATTCGGTTTCATGGCAGTTTAGGATAAAAACTTTGAAATTCTTCTGTGAAAGAGACTGAGCCTTCAGTGCAGTCTTCGCTGCAGAAAATGGAACTAAAGATATGAAAAAGAAAAAGAGAGTGCTGGGAAGAAGTCCTGGCAAGGTGGATTGTAGCTGGAAGATGCTTCTTTCCAGAGGATTAGGTTGTTAACCCTGTTAAGGTGTGGAGCCTCAATCCTGAAGGACTCCTAAGAAGGGTCAGTCCTAGGGCTGATAACATACCTGCTTTTCCAGGGGGTAGGCTGATAAGAAGGTAAGTTATAAACTCTTCCCTAAAGGCACAGGGGTGGGGCGGTGGCGGCCGCTGGTGAGCTGTTGGAAGTCTCTAGAGGCCAAGAAACTCAGTTTCTGTTTTGAACATTAGCTACCAGGTCCTAGGGAGAATCTTATAACAATTTGGTAAAGAGAAATCTCTAAGAAGTACCTTCTCGATTTTGACTTTGCTCTGAAAACAGCTTCTTTTTACTTTATTTATTCTTTGCCCTTACACTTGGGACTCTTCCATAGTTTCATTAAGAAGAATCTGTTTTCCTTTGAGAAATAAAATCCACAGAGGGTTACTCTTTTTTTCCTCCTTCAGCAAATCTCTGTTTATGACTAATGTCTCGATTGCTATAAAAAATTTTAAAGATCACTATCTCTGGTCATTTAACATACTTTTTCATTGAACATCTCATTTTAAAAAATCAACATCCTGAAAAACAAAACTCCTATGTGCGATTTCATTGACAGCAAATGTGAAAATGTAGTTAGATATTCCAAACTAGGCTTTCGGTTACAAAATTCCAGACAGAAGAGAAAAACATTCAAGCTGGAAATAAATATACCTGATTCTATATCCTTATTGTATATCCTTAGTTCACCTACTACAAAAATTCTTTTTACTGATGTCATTATTCAAAGAAAAATTGCAGTTTAGGACAAAATTTGGCATAAATGTATCTCTGCTACAAAACTTCTCTGCTGGCATTGCAGTGCAATCTCTTGTATTTGTGGTAGACAGGATACCGGTACGCACAGTATAAGGAAACTTGCGGATCATCAGTGAAACAATGAAAAGTAGTGGTCAAATACATGCAGAGTTAATTGATTCATGAGCATCTACACAGAGCAAATAACACTTTGTATAATCCATTTGTATCCAAGTTAGTTGCTTTTCCCTCCCTGGTGTATCTCTGACTGCCCTGCAATTTATCTCTATTGTTACAATTTAGATAATCTCTTGCTACTATGTCTTCTTTAATGAGCATTCTTTCTTTGTCAGCTTCCTTTCGCTGATACCATCTAGAGCCTTGCTCTACACCATATGTGTACATTATACCAATTGAGTTGAGCCAATTTCTCTGTTTCCAACCTTCTCTATGTTTCACAGAAAAGTGAAAATTAATGAGTTTTTCTCTCTTTAAATAAACATCGTGAGTTCCTCTTAAGTAATATCTAATATCTGCCTTTTACTGAAGCTGCATTGCTTGCAAATTCACTTGGCGTTTATGTGCAGCATATATGTGCAGCTTTGGTATAGGCATAACCACAAACGTGTTTGGAGGCAATAGCTTTCATTCAAAAGGAGATGACCAGCAGTGCTCATGACTCTTGAAATTTGACAGAATATTAGGATTACTCTTATGCAACTTCTGCTCCTGCTCTGGGAGTCTGTTTTATAACATTTCAGCATTAGCATGGTATACCTCTGGTCAAATTCTATTAGCAAAGTAGCGCATTAATTTCTAGGCAGTTTGTGTTCATCGTCATCCTGCAAAAGTAGGACACAAGTAGCAATTTTAGCGTCGCTGGTTTCCCTTGACTAGCTATGATGGTTTTTGTTTACTGTCTGTTCACAGACACAGATTTGGTTTTGGATTTCTTACAATTACACAACTTTTAGCAAAACTAGAGCTCTTCTGCTTAGACATCTGACTCCAGCATAAACAGACGGTGGTGCAAGATGAGGTGCAAATACTTCAGAGAACTATTGGTAGTGTTCTGAACTTCAAAAATAAAAACAGTGAGTTAAGCCCCATAAATCAAGAACCTTTCAGAAAATGTAAAAATAATGAATGCTGGGTTCTTTATTTGTACATTTCTTTTTTTTTTTTTTTTTTTTTTCCTGGTCCTGTAACACAAGGCTACAAATTCATTTCTTAAGAAAATTTGATAGGTAGTTTTAACAAGATCATCTTGGATGGAAAGTGTGCATGAAATCCAACCAGGCCAGCCAGGTGACCAGGAGAGGAGCAAGAAGTACAGGATTTTCCACAGAAATATTGGCTAGATATATAATATACCTAGGAAATTGAGATCTTGACAAAATATATGCTTAGCCTTGAGCCATTTCGGTAACTCTGCCTTGCAGTATGGTTTGGATAGTGTTTTCCAAGCATCTGATTTCTCCACTTTTTCTGTTTCTGCATTTTGAAAAATTACATTCTCACTCTTACCAGACTACTGTCTCCAGCAACTACATTTCTAAGAAGTAGCATGTGTATCATTAAGCTTGTAGCATTGAACACTGAGATTTTACTATTGTTGCCTTACTACATGCATGCAGGTACGATCTTTTGAAAGGTCAAGGCCAACAAGAACATTTACATACTTGTGTATGCTAAAATTTTACATAGACTAAAACCAATATATGGACAAGTTAATGGAAGAAAAATTCTCTGAGAGCAGTTTAAGAAAAACTGCATGCAAGTGCTGCCAGGCTCCCACACTCTGCATGTACTGACCATTTCTGCCTTAGTTTACTGAGTGCTCAGTATACCACTTCTGTGTTTTAAGCTGGTAACAGCCTGTCAGTCTGCCTACATTGGTGTTGGTTTTCACATTGAACTAGGTGTTTGCTGTGAAGATATTTGGGAAAATTCTTTAGTAGTAGCCATTAAGAAAGTCAAAAACATATTGTAATTGCTACGATGAAAATAAGTAGTAAATTGCTTGTAAATCAAAATTTCATGCAACACTATGATCAAAAACTCATCAATGGATATTAGAATTAAAATGTAATGCAAATGGTAAACAACTATGTATGTAAAAATCAAGATGAAAATGCCCAGTTAATATAAACTGCAATGCATGAATGAGAATGAAGATGATTACAGTAGCTCTGTTTCATATTTTGAAATAACAACCTCCTGGGTAATACATTACTGCTATTCATAAAAAAAAGATAGATCACAAAATTGTTAGCAACCCCCTACTCACTTGGAAATAAAAAAAAACATTCAAAATACATTTCAGCATTAGTATGGTATATCTCTGGTCAAATTCTATCAGCAAAGTAGCGCATGAATTTCTAGGCAGTTTGTATTCATCATCTTCCTGCATAATCAGGATACAAGTAGCAATCTCAGTGTCCCTGACTTCCCTTGACTAGGGATGATGGATGCGTTTTCTGGATGTGGGGCATAGTTCCACCAGCTGTCAGCATCCTTCCAGATTTCCTCCATGTGTATTAAATTGTATCCTTAGTGTTTGAGATTGTGAAAAGACATGGGCTGCTTTCCATCCCAAAAGAATTAAGTTTGAGAGGAGGGCGAAGGCAGCAGAGTTCTGTGGATGTGTTTTAATGAATGGGATGTTATAATATCACAAACAGATACCTCACGGAAGAAAGAAGGAAAGGGAGGGGAAAGGGAAGGAACAGAAAACTGAAGTGATCAGGAAAACTGCAAATACCCAGCACTTGAAATCTAAACAAAACTGGAAAAGAATGGAATAGGTCAGGATTTTTGAATTAGTGGAACTGTATGTGTGGTAAGTTTTCATATTAAAATACATTATTCCATTTAAAACAAAATTATTTAATATAAAAAGAAATTTTAAAAAGGGGGGAAAGGAGGATTAAGACCATTTACCTACCAAAAATTTTGGAACTTTTGGAAGGAAAACTGAGCTGATGCTTTAAAATTATGGTGCCCATAATTTTAGTATAATAACTTTTTGTAACAAAACTGGCTGGTTTGTTTTGTTTCCTGGCAAGGAATTTAGAAGAAATGTTCTCTTAATATACTGGAATACAACAGGCATCAAAGCAAAAGTAGTTTTACATTAAGACCATATTTAAATATACTGTATTACTAATACACTATATTATTAACATAGCAATATATTACTATAGAGGATATTGAAAAGGGACAAAAATCCTTATTATTGAATACAGTCCAGTACTTCATATGATGTTCAAGTCATATAGTATCTGCCAATAAGTTAAGAACTTTTGATTTCACCAACTCCCTGTTTCTGGATGAGAATTGGGGCTTACTATAGGAAATATTTCATGAACCAGCATTTAGAAAAATACCTCTACCCTTGTTTATTACTTGTTTACACTATTTCAGGGCAAAAGAAATTAACTGGGAGGCCTGAGCTTAAAAACAACAACAAAAAGGAAAAAGTTGTAAGCATTGACTGGTGGGGTGGGAGAAGAAAGCTGAGCTGTTAGTCTGATGATTGGGAGATAGCTAGGGATGGGTTATGAACAAGATGGTTAAACGTGCTCTAAACACCTTAAGAAAGTGAATGAGACTTTTCCTCAAACCAAATCACTTGCCCCTCCACTTCTTTCCTCATCTACGTACTTCCACAAATACCGCGTGTATTGGCCATTAACAAAAGTTTCCCGTAGTAAATCTTCACACTGTGTTGCTGCCTGCTCTTGCAAACAAACTCAGAACGATTCCCCTTTCCCCTGGTACTGCTGAAGGAACCCAGCTGTTAACCTCTGCGTCGTAAGCAGTTTCCTGGAGAAGCCAAAACCTTTCAGCTTTCCAATTACTCCCTTTTGCAATTGCACGCTTGAAAGCTCAGGTCTAAACCTGAATGTGTGGCCTGGATTAAAGTAGTTGCTGACAAAAAGTAATCGGCTGAAAGGCTTGTTTGATGCAGATCTCTTATGTTCAGGTTTCCTGCTATTAAGAAAAGGCAAGTGAAGCCCACAGGTGTGCTGAACTAAAAGGATAGTCGAACAGCTTGCAGGGATCCTGAGTGGATACACAGCCAAAGAAATATCAAGGACTTACTGAGTCTGTGAAATTGCCAACCTTGGACGTTGCCAGCACCGAAACCGCTGTCTTTGAGGCTGACTAGTCGATAATGTAAAATTCTGGCAGTGCTTCCCAAACGAACTGTTGAATCTGTAGATGTTTGTAGCTACAAAAGCCTGAGAAAAATTAAAGCTTTATGTGTGGGCATGTTTGCATCCCTGCATGTCTATGTCTATAACGTATGTTTTATTCTGATAGCTCTCAAGTAAAAGAGCAATAAAAATTTTAAGCGGCTGCCCTTTCTGATAGCTGCTACCTTGAGGCTCATTCCAATCCTCATTGAAAGTCAGTGACAAAGATCCCATTACCTTTAATCATGCGGGATCAGGGCCTTATATGATACGGTCAATCCTGCTGAGCATTTTTTCAATTAATATTCTCCTGAATTAGACCATGATTATGCTTTTGACTGCACTAACTCATTTCTGTATTAGCTCTTTGTAAATATTCTGGTTGGGGCACATGGGTAACCAGGGATGTCCATGGAAACAGAAGTAGTTGAGTAAACGTTAGAACAGTCTTGAAAACAGTTTTTTAATTTATAAGTATGACTGTTCATACAAAAAAAACTGCTGCAGAGATACTACTAGCAAATGAAAACCCAGAAGTGGGTCATGCAATTCATGGGTTCAGTGATAGCCAGAAAAGTCTGAAGTGTAAACCTCAAATACTTCCAAATAATGAACTGCTCACATGCAGGCCACAGATAGGGAATGATCTACCAATTTTGTTTGGAACAAAATTAATTCAGTCAGGCTTACTTGTACTGTCCTGCCCTTTACAACAAACAGAAAAAATAATATCTAACTTTCTAAGGGGTAACATCTTTACTTTCTAACCGTGAACATGTATTTTTGGGGTACAGCCTTTGTTCATGGAGGTGGCAGGGTCATGCTTTGTCTTAGTAGTGTCTGCTGCTTTTAACTGATTTTGATGTAACCCTTCTTAAAACAGCTAAGTTTATTCAGACCAAAATGCCTCTCCAGGAATTCTACTTATGTCATACACATTATGTTATTTCAGGAGGGAATAGGAAAGAAAAGAAAATCCCCAGTAGAATTGCTGCAGAAAACAATTCTTGTTCTTGGCTTTGTTGTTTTATCTCCTCTACTTCATTGTGGCAGTAGAACTGAATGCAAATGAGAAAAACAGCCCAATCCCAGACACCAATTTTGTGGGATTTAATTTAAGAATTGAATCTTTAGTTTGAATTTTTTCTAGGCAATTTGCGAGTCAGATTATTTGAAAAATCCAGACAGTCTAAATTTTTTTTCCTAGGCAGAGGGGCATTTCAGCTTTATCTCATTATATTTTTTGCAGAAGCTGGTGATAAAAGGTCTCCTACTTTGGGATTGTTTGTGCAGATGTGATATTATCTCTTTTTGTGTCTCCCCTGTGCCGCTCTCTCTCTAGGTTCTAGCAAGGTGCTTTAGAGTTCTGGGGATGTCTCCTCTGTTCTTTTGATAACATGGGTTTTCTCTTGTTTTCCTTCTCTACCTTGGCAGAATCTGCCATACAAACATGTTACTGCACAGATGAAGGGCATCTTTTGAAATCTGTGCCAATATTTGTACCTTTTGTAATTAATTTAAGAAAATAATGCTTTCTTTCATAAGAACATTTTTTCACCTCATATTGCTAACATTTTACACTTTAATCAAAAACAACAAAATCTTTTATGAGGAATTATTCTATGCCATTACCTGTGTTTGATCATTTCTTCAAGGTGATACTCTACATGAGTGTGCATATGCAGCTTTATCGTCTGAAGGGCCCATTAAAATCTTTGTTCATTTTTCAGCTCTGGGACTGGATGAATTTTTATTCAGGTAGGCTGAGCTGGGAAAGCTGGGAGGAAGGTGTTTGCATTTTAAGTAGCTTTCACTGGTAAAGTTGATACAGCACTGAGCTCTGAAAGCATAGAAGAGAGAGTATCTTCATTTTGTCTAAGTCATCTCCATCATGCAAGTTGATAGTCACTTTTCTTTGTAGCTATTTCTGTGTACTGGAAACTAGTTCTGGGGGTGTGAAAAACGAGGCTTTCTCATCTATTGTTTGGCAGTAGGCCTGTTCCCGATTCCCATAGCCCTGCTCTTAATTCCCCATGCACTCATTTATTTCTCTGTTTTAATGTAACACCATAATTTTTCCCTCCAGCAATAATATGGGAACTTCTGCTTGATCCACACCCACTAGTTTTGTAATTTTGTTACAGCACCCTCCAGCCAATAATTCATGCAAACATAATATGCAAATTGGATTGTTTTTCATAGACTAAAAACCAATTCTAGTCTCCATTAAGTGCGAGATTAGGATTATTATAAGGTTACATACTAGGAAAAGCTGTTAAGGTTTTCCACAGGGATGAACGAGCACTGAAATAATCTGCCTCGAGTTGGCTGAGTCCCATGGAAGCCTGTAAGAACAGGCAAGACAGACCCTTCTCGGGAGCAGTTTTTCCCACCTTTCTGCACAGGGATGGACTAAATGACCCCTGAAGGTCCGTGACAGCTCCTGGGCTCTGTTTATTTGATGACGACTGTATTTTCATTCATCAACTTGGGAGTTTGCTTATAGGTAAAAGCAGCACGCACTGAGGTAACACAGCTAAGAGAGGGGATAAGCTTCCTTCCCTTTTTACCCTCTCAGGATGACCCTTCTTTTCCCCATCCATACCTACTACCTGTACTAGCCGTGCCCTGGACAGGACACCCTCTTTCCCTGCTTCACATGCATTTAATTCTTCACGGGCCAGAGCCATGTGTGAGCTTGTCCAGTTCTGCCCTAGGAGTAAAGAGTTTGCTGCTGCGCCTGCCCTGCTTGTTCCAGCCTCAGCTGCTGAGGCTTTTCATCTGCTTCAGAAGAGGGAGTGGGGTTTTTTCTGGACTGATGCTTCACGTGGCTTGTGCACTCCCCTCAGCTGGCTTATACATAAATTCCCAAAGGTTGCTTGTTCTACCCGCAGTACCTGCAAGAAAACAGTTGTCCTAGTATAAAGACATCATGAATAGGTTGGCAAGTATCCTAAAAATACAGATGCATTATTAAAACATTGTCTTGCTCAGTCACCAAATGTCGAAATGTACCCTGTGTTTTTTTTATTCTTTCTCAACATTTCTTAGGCGTAAGCTCTCTGGGATCATCACTTAGACTGTCTTTGCACCTCCCAGACACAGTGTGTATTAGTGTTAGAGTGTTATTAGTATAGCAGTGGTTCACACAAAGTCCTGAAAATCTCAGACTAAAATTAGTCTTAGCTACTGTAGTGATCCCTTTCTGAGGAAAATGCAACTTTAGTTTGCTTATCTAAATTAGACTGCATGCTTATGATATAGGCCTAGTTGATAAGAATCGGCGCTTATGGAAAAAGTCTTACGAAAATGGTCTGGAGAAGGGAAGTCTCGTAAATTATATTCTCTTTTAGGTTCTTCGTGATGTAGTATCCTCATGTTTTAAGGCAATTTAGTGGTGGTACTTTAAATTTTAGTGTTTAAACTTATCCATTGAGGAAAGCCAGAGCCAAATTGTTAATATAATAAATACTGAAAGCAGATTATTTTACTCTTTGAATCTATTCCTACAGTGCTACACAAAGACTCCTCCTTTGGTTATTAAAGAATTTAGGGCATGGACGAATGTCAGCAGGAGTCCATGGAAATAATGCCATTGACTTCAATTGGATTAGTATCAGCTTCTTATGAATAATTGTAGGAAATTGCTGTGTAGGAACTGCCGCTGAAATGCCTAACTCTCAGAAATATCAGACTAAAAGGAATAAATATCAAGGCCAGTTCCTTCTTGTCAGAGGCAGAGAAGGTAGATAGCTTCCACAAGCTAATAGAGAAATACCTTTTTTTAGTACATTCATAATATGTTCCACACATGCAATGTTAATAAAATTAATGTTAATTTGGAGCTTAGCTGTACTGAATCAGGACTTGGTAAGTTTCTCTGGATTATGCAGATCTGCCGTCACATAGAAAACTTGTCTGTTACTGCATTTGAGACAGGAATTTGCATAATAATTTCCAGAAACTTTATAGCATTATGAGAAACAGGATTTAACGATAGAGTATCAGGTTGTTTCCAGATGTGTGAGGAAAAATACTCTGTTGAATCTCTGAGAAAATGGTGTCCCTCGTATTAATAGGCCATATCTAAGCATCTGTCAAATTACTTAATGCTTAGGTATTTTTTAAAATTTCCCTTCTTTTCAAAAAAAAGTGATTGATCCAGATTAAAGTAATACTTTTCCTGGGTAAAAAAAAAAAGTTATGTCAGGTGTTTGAGAGCGGTGTAATGACTGAATTAAATCTGATTCCATTTTTTGCTTTTCCATGTTCCATATTTGTAGAAATTACATGTATCACCGAAGAATTAAATTATCAATTATTCATCTCAACTGACACAACAGTGACTGCTTATGTCATATAATTCAATATATACTAGATTGATTTCTTTTAATTTTTGATCTCCGGTAGAAATATACACAATATTCAGCCATTAAAAGTACTTCTGCATTATCCTTATTTCCTCCCTACCCCCACTGAACTTAAAAATAGGTACTGGGCAGTCCTCAACTGAGAAAAAGATTCATTTCTAATAGCTAGAAAATATTTTTTTATTTTCAACTGAAGAATATAGAAGTAACCATTTTTCAGGGACATTGCATAACATTTCCATATAATCAAGTTTCAAAAACATTTAAAATTTCTGCTCTAATTTTGAAACACTATTGGGAGAAGAAGAAAACTCATCTAGAACTTGTTATAGAAGATGAAATGAAGACTCATCTGTAGCTTTCTTTAGTATTATATTAACTATACAATTAGGTGGAAGCAGATATTAATTTTCCTTTCCACTTGTTTCTTTGGCAGAACGGAATCTTCTGAATTGATGATAGCATTATGCAAAAGAATACGTGTCAGAATTCAAACTATTTTAGTTTAATGCACGTTTTTAAATATATTTGCATTTTTAATGTATTTTCAAATATTCCTTATGCAGCTCCATTGCTATTTTGAAAGTCATAATGAAGACGGTGATCATTCTTCCTTCATGTGAATGGCAGTGAACAGCTATCAGAAACATTTTTGGTATTTGAGGCAAAGCTGGCCACAGAGGAAAAAAAAGTCTGTTTTTCAGCCAACCCCTTCTATTTTCTCAATGTAAAAAGGAGCTACTGTATTGTTAGCATAATTTCAGTCAGCGAGGTGGCTTAGGGAAGAGGGAGTCATCACAAGTCCTGGGGAGCAAGTCATCACATTTTTTTCTCTCTGCTATTCCTTGACGTTTGCCTCCCTCTGGAGAGGTTCTTCCATCTCCATGTAGAATTTGGTGGAACAAGGCCTCCAAGGAGAGGACTTTCCCCCGGTTTCACAGAACCGATGCCCTCAACCTACAATATCTTCACCAGCTCAGAGCAAATAGTGTCTCTATGCTGAAGCATCATTTTGGTTAAAATCCTTCTCTCCTTAAAGTCTTCGGAATCAATATAGAAATTTTCAAGAGTTCCTTGTAAAGCTCCTGCTTGGCAGTACCCAGACCTTTCAGAAGGATTTGTTTTCTCAGATGTCTCAAGGCACCGCTGTGCGTACAGTACTTGCTGAACTTTTGCAGTGGCCCCCAGTGTCCGCTGTCCATGTGGCAAGACTTCACTGGTTGCATAGCCGTTAACGAACCTCGCTCACCATTCCTCTCTTTGGATTTTAAGCAGTACATTTCAGGCACAAGTAGTACAATTTTGTAACAAGGTAAGCAACAAGTGTCTGTGATTATTTCATGTGTGCAATTCAATGCTGGTTTAAAACAATAAAAAAGGAGAATAAGGGATGGGTTTTTTTGTTTGAGGGTTATGGCTAAACTTCCATTAAGAGGCCAGGTTTCTTCAGGATGAGTTCTATACTAAAAGCACGATTTAATCAATAATATAGCTCTGCACAGGTCTGATTGATTGATTCAGCCTTTCATGCACTCAGGAGATGGAGGAACAAAATAAATGTTCCCTGGAATAAGCAGTGGATGGTCCTTTAATGTAAACGGCTGTTCTCTCTCCTTGGGGCTAAGCCCCAGGATGCTTATTCGTATCATGGTTTATTATTCTACTGCACACTATATGGTCTCATAAGACAGACTCTCACTTCTCCACATCACCCCAGTGATCATTGACTTAATCTGTTCCAACTTCAATTGCTCTGTATTGAATAGGAGAAATCTGAATGACACCTTCTATTTTTAAGTGAGTTTTCCTCTGGGTTGTGGACAATGACCTGATCTTTAGAAACAAAATCTCAGCAACAAAGTTTTGCAGAGTTTCTACACAACAAAACTCTTGAAACTCGGGCAGGTGAAGTATCAACCCACCCCTGGATACTGCTTCCTGTACCAGAGAGAAGACTTTTAAGATTGACTTCAATTTTTCTACATGAAACTGAATTTAACTATGCTTATGCAACCAATTTTTGCTGAAATATATGCGTAAACGCAGTACAGGAGGGCTTTTGAAGATTTGTATACATTGGTAAGGCTACCCTGAAGATGATACATTATATAAAGGGAAACTACTACTCTCCATAACTTTGTATAAAAAGAAATGTTGTCAATGGTTATACAATAATTTATTTACAATATATTCTATAATACTCTTTGAATGCTGGTGACAAAGACTCTTCTAAGTCCCATATATGCACTAGGATGCAACTTCAGTTTGGTTCTTTTAATGTTTACTAGTATTTCAGTTATGCTCTCCTTTGCCAATAGTTAATTAAACACTTCCATAATACTTGGCTACCAATGAAATAATATAGCTCAGTGGATGAAAGTTCCACTTCTACAAAAGTTGCGATATTTTTATTCGGAACGTTCCTTTGCACTTTTTCTCCTCCATGTAATATTGGTGACTATATTTTTATCTCTGTCAGCCTTAAGCATTCTAAATTTTATTTGATATGACAAGAATATAGCAAGATTTTAAAAAAGAAAATAAATGAAAACCCAAGGAAGTACAGCTTGCATGTGGAATTTGACAAATACATTTTTATTTTACTGTTCTGAACATTTCTGTTCTTATTACTTTTCCGTTCTTTTGAATGACCTCTTCTTTTAGTTTAATGTCATGATATATTAGGTATGTTCAGCAATGCATAAAGTATTTGAGAGGTTTCTGAACATACTTTAGATTTTAATTAACTGGTTAGCTTTTCTGCCAGTGTTAGTATGTTTCTATATTCCTGGAGCTAGGTAATCATCTCTGGTGACCAATTCACTAAGAAGATTTTGGTTTAGGCTTTAAAATACAGTTATTAGAAAATGGCATTAAAAATATAAATAGGTGTCAGTGAAGTTAAATTCATTTTAGCTACATTATTCATTTATCTACATTAAACATGTCAACTAATGAATCAGCGTATCTGCTTAACTGGGTTTTATTTCAAATAAGAGAGTATGTTTAAACAAAAAAATCTTTCACCAGTGCAGACTATTGACAAAACACTAGTCATGTGAATGAGAGAGTATTCTCGGAAACAGACCAAATCAGAAATAAGTTAACCATGAAAATGGTGTATTTCACAACGCAGAACTGGGACTAATTTTACTTCTGTTCTCCTGGATTTCTGTCTTGGATGTATAGAGTTCTGCATCTTAGGAAGAGGAGATACAGCTTCTACATTTTGTTCATCTTAACTAGAGAAATACCTGATCTTTTTTTCTTAAAATGTTCTGAGTATGCCCATGCGTGGCCTTGTTTGCATAGCAGATAAGTTCTCTGATTTGCCAATGCTTCTCTGATAATGGGGAGAATTCAGTGCAATTCCCAAGTGCTAACAGACAGTGGTTTATTTGTACTGCCTACGCAAAACCAAATCATGGCTGGTTGTAGCAGGTTGGCATGGAGCCTTGGGTGGGCACAGATTCCCCCTAAAGAGGTTACTAATATCCTTGAAGTAAAATACTTATTTAAATGTATTTATGGGGGTTGAGAAATAAGAGTATCTCTCGGAAAGTTAAGTTTCTTTTCTAAACATTTGTTATCACTCCATACCAAGTATCTCTTGTTAGTTGACAGTGCTGTGTTTGTATACGTGTCAGAGATATCTGCTACAGCAGAACCTTGATGGGGTTTCATAAGGTTCAAAGGTCTGATCAAGGATGAAAGTTACTTAGTCAGTAAGCCCAGGGATGCTTTCTGTCATCTTATTCCTGGCTGTTCATAGAACCTGCAGACATTTTTGTCATATGCCAAAGTTATTCTTTAATAATTTTCTCCTATATAATACTTTTTTGCAATCTCAAATGTCAGCTACAGAACATCAGTTTCATTTCTAAATTGAATTTTAATGTCTAACTCTTCCTTCTCCTATTTATAGTTTACTGTCTCCAGCACAGAGCGTACAGATACAAGGTATTATACAAATCCTACTTTTTAATCTTTGTGTTTATGTTCATAGTGTCTGATAACATTAAGAAACTCTACATGAGTTTAAAAATACACTTTACATAATCACTAAATATATTAAGTTGTTTCTGGGACATTGTTAAACCTTTACTTTTTAGAAGCAAACACCATATCCCCCCCAAAAGAATACAGGGAGGTTGATTATTTCAAATTAAGATATAGACAAGACTGTGTGCATGTGTATACATACATATATATATACACACACACACTCTTCCTCTTTTTGGAGTATATTCATAACCCTTTCAGTTTCTCCTAACTGCAGATTTACTTGGTGGGCTGGGATTTTCTTTGTTGGTTGCTAGATACTTCTTTTTTTAAAAATATTTCAGCCAATTTCACATATTTTTCATAAATTAGATGAAGGAAAAATAACTCTTCAGAAAAAAGAAATGACAGCTTAAAATAGGTTCAGGATAATTTACTAAGTTTTAACATTTTCATATTTTCGAGAAGACATATGAAATTTAGGAAGGTTTCGGTTTGCCATATTCATGAAAATATCTGCCCCAGTACAGCCAAATTATGTTTACAAAAACCAGAGCTTTGCACGTATGTCAGGGCAGATTGAAAGCTCTGAGGACTTTGCCTTCGCTGATGCTCCGTCCCTCCAGTGCTTGCGGTGCTGGCCAGCTTGTGTGTGCGTAACCCACCGAGCAGCACAGCAAGCGCCGTCTTCTCCTAACTCCTGCGCCTGACTAGATGGCACATATGCCATCCCCATGGAGTAAATCAAACTTTTCTTGTAATTGCTGTCCCCAGCTGCTCTCGAGTATGTCTTATATGCTTTCAGCAACACCCATGCTGGTAATCAAGCTGAGTGGATTTGAAGATGGCGTGTCTAATTTGAATGTAGAATGGCCTGGAGCCAGACCAAGGACAAAGAAGGAATATTTTGGAATAATATTGGTGACGCTAGAACTGAGGAGCAGGCACGAGGGAGAAGAAACAGTGACTAGTTTGGCAAGTGGGTTTGGCAACTTTGAGCTGGGGTTATAGGAGTGGCAGGCAAAGAAACAGAGCTGTTTGTGTGTTAGAGGAGCTTGGGATGCGGTAAAAGCAGTGAAACTGTGGCTAATGACAAAAACTGGGAGCCAGTGACGTGTAGTGCAAACACACGCATTGAGCATGACGGCGAGAGGCAACCTTAACTTGGTCAGCAATGCGTAAAGGCTAGAGGTGAAAGTAAACAGATTAATGCAGACATGAGCTTGAGAGAGAGGCTGTGATAAGGAGTTACAAAAAACCCAAACGAACTGGGAGAAGGAGCCAGAGTAGAAGGCATTTTACAGGAGCCAAGAATGGGGAGTGGGGACAGGCAGCCTTCCTCTTCCTCTGCTCTTAACTTCTGCAGCTCACCAGTGTGGCAGCTGCCCTGGCATCTCTCTGGGAAAAGGGCAAAGTTGTTCATTGCTCTTTAGCCAGCCAGTCTTAATGGTGCTCAATACTGTGGCTTTGAAATGGGATTTTTTTTCCTTTTTTTTTTTTTTTTTTTTTTTAAATTTTTTAAATTCCAGCTTGAAGTGCTTGGGTTTAATGTTTTTAATATCACATTCTGAAGAACAGAAATTCAAAATCAGTCCAAGAAAGAGGTGAATCTATTGAGTAGAAAAGAATGTTAGGTATTTTATGTAATAACTTTGATATTTTTGGGTAGTAGTAAAGGATAGCCAATCAATGTGTAATAATTATTTTCCTGTTTGTGTTAGCAAAGCCTTGTGCTCTCACAGTTGTAATTCATGTCACTATTGAGGTGGAATTCTTAGGAGGCTGTGCCAGCCAATTAAAATGGTAATATGACTTCAGGATCTGTTTGTGATCGTATTGATTTCTTTAATGGAAAGCTTCTCTGTGACCTTTTCAAAGCACATACTGTACTTTTTACACTTTCATAGATTAAACTTGTAAAACATTATTTTGAATTGTCACACAGTAGGCTTGTAGAATTTTAAAAATTGCCTAAAAGATGATAAAAGCTACTGTGATTTTGTGATAAAGAGCATTAGAGCACTGCCAGCAGATCACGAAAAGTGCCTCTGAAAGTCTACTGGGAATCCCCCATGGCAGAATGAAAATTGCAGTAGAGCAATTAGGGAAAGGAAGATGTCTTTTATTAAGACACGGGTATTTGTTGTGGTGGAGAACTTGTTTTAAGAATGTAATATAGCTATCAAAGAAGATTCAGAATATGAACAATTTATAGTTCATGAAATATAAAATGAGTAAAAAGTGAGTAAAAAGATCTTTCTGAGATTTGGAAGAAAGCAAGCACTACAGCCGAGTCTGTTAAATCATAAAACATCAGGCATGGACTTCATTCTTCAGATATTCAGATGTGAGAGAGGAACCTAAAGCAAAATTCCGAACTGAGTCCAACTCCTCTCAAGCTTTACAAATCTGAACCTTCAGATAGAAACCAATGAATAAGATGTAATGGGATTTGAAGTTTCTGGAGGGAGAATACTTGGGGAAGGGATTGTGTGAATGGATTTTAGATGTGATGAAAAAAGGCTATTAAATCTCATCAGGGCAGGAAATGAATGTGCTGCCAACTTCACTGAATTGTGAGAGATTCCTTGGCACTGAAAAATAATGGGAAAATGTTAAATCATACTGTACAATTGTTGATGATGATTTAGAAATTATGTTTGATTCAGCCTGTTTCAACAGATAGTTTCCAAACATGTTTGGGTTAGCCTCTATATTACATGCCAAATTACTTGTGTAGGGTTAGTGTTATGCTGAACCTCGTCAGCTTATTAAAATGAGGAGCAAGCAAAAATGGGCATTGATCTCACTCTTCATTATTAGAGGCAAGCACTGGATCATATAACATTTCCCAACATATTTGTTATGTTTAGACTTCCATATCTTCGTAATCCTTTTGCAATTTACTCAAAATCTGCATTGCTATCATTCAGAACTCTGTTATATATGTGTGGTGTAGCATGTAATTTACAAGTGAGATCAGATGTTTTGTTGTGGTATGCACCAGCCACTGAGACCTTGTTACTGGTGCTGAGAAGCAAAAGGAAGCTAGGAATAGTGCTACCCTCTGTTTATAGGCATAGAAGAGGGGTAAACACAGATGCAATGCTTATTGACTACTTGCTTATTTAGGCCAACTCTGCCCCTTTTGCAGAAAATAAGAATGTGCACTAATTCCTTAAGTCTTTCTTAATATGTGCCTTGTCTTACGCTACCAAGATGGCACCTAGGTCTCTTGGCCTTTAGACTACCCACACTGCTGTACGTGCTCTGTAACTGGGCGGTTCTCAGTCAGATCCTGGATGCTCCTCGAGGCCAAACCAAGGTCACATCTTCTCTTCGGAGCTCCCTTAGCAGCTGTTTCTTGAAGCAGCTTTTGCTAGTACCTAAACACTGAGTCTCTCCTTCCCATCCCAGTGTCGTGATCAGTCACCCCATCCTGGATGGCATGTGGGTAATATAAACCCAAAGCTAAATTCTACTGATCGAGGCCTGTGGGTTTGTGTGAGTTTTGTATTACTCGTTCCCTGGGATGTTTGCTAATTTGATTAAATTCTAAGCTCTCTTAACCATCACAGCCTGCTCAGTCTTTCTGGTTTTTCTTTCTATTGCCTTGACTCCCTGATTATCTTCCTATCACCAAATTTCTTTATGTGAAATACATTGATACTATATCAGTTAGAGCTAGACCTTCCAGTTCGCCACCTTATTGATTTTTTTTCTTACACTTTGAGTGTTTCTTTCATGCTGGACATGTTGTGCGTGCATGCAGGGGATTCAACGGATACTTCGGTGGGCGGTATCTGCTGCGAGATTTGTTTACCCTAGCGTTTCTGCTGCGGATGCATGGTGTGCGCTCAGTGGCTGGCGGTAAGAGCTGTAGGGTAGCTGGCTGTTATTTGGAAATGTGCTCTGTGCATTGCTGTACTGTCAGTTAGAGGGGCTATGGGAGACTGGTGGTAACAGAGGTGGCTCTTCCCTCTGCAGCACACTTTTCTGTCCAAGTTGCACAGACGCCAGGCATGTTTTCATACACATTTCATTCGCAGCAAGGGTGACAAAAACCTGACTAGAAGGCCTAAACTTTGTCTTGTTCCCCATGGTGAGTGTTTTTTGGAGAGACCTCATCAGAGGCAACCATTTCCTATACTCTACTCTTCCCATACTAGGCAGAGGCAGATGAAGAAGCGGTGGTGGGTGCCAGGCTGCTTTACCCACCCTCTCTGCTGAACAGTACTACACCAGCCTGGTGCAGCATGGCATTGTGAAAGCACGTTTTCTGTGTGCAGTGAATGCCTGACGGTACACTCTTCGAGCTTTATAAATCTCAGCTGGCATTGTCAGGCAGCCTGTGGTGGCCTAGCTCCGAACAGATAGAGTACAGTGGTCTTCTCTGGTCTTGCTGTAAGACCCTATGGGCCTGAGTCACTGCCCTGACGAAGGTCAATTTAATTTTCTTTCTGGCATTCTAGTCCATTATATAAAATAATGATCATGCTGCTGTGTCTCAGCAAAAGTGGTCTTACAGCTTTGTCAAGGTATGTTTCACTTGCTGGTGCAGGAAGACGTGTGTGGACGTACAGGAATGCAGGGATTATTGGGATAGTGTTGGAGACCTGTTCAGCCTGGCAGGCCCAGAGGTTTATCCTTACCACCCCTGCATAAACTAATGGCTCTATGAGTTTTGTCACAGACGAGACTGCAGGGAGTGTGGATGATGATAAGACCAGAGCCTAGGAGCAAAGAGTAAAACTGAATTAAGCTGATACGGTAGGCACATCCAAATTTTGAAAAATTTCAGAAATATTGATTCAGTCCAATGTAAATAAAACCCTTTTAATCGAGTATACTGCTGGGCTATCTTGCATTTTATTTAGCTTTAAGTCTGAATTTTTTCTGAGAAGTCCAGGATTTCCTGGTGTGACCAATTTCCCATGATAAATTGTCTGATCTATATACAACTGTGCTAAATTCTGGGGTTTGCAACCTTCATCTGTGTAGATCTTGGATCTGATGACTCTGCCCTGTTAATGTGATATTGGAGACACCTTTCAAAGATACCCTCAGATCCATCATTGAAGATTTTCTGCTGCTTCTGCTGATCAATTCCAACTGATTAACCGCGTAGGTAACACGCAGTGGCAACAGGCAGTACTTCCATACCCTTGCTTTGCATCCGCATGGAAAGCCTGGGGAAAGCTAATGAGCTGCACAGTATTCTCTAGCAGCTCTCCACCTGTTTGTATGCCCTTTTTATAGTTCTTTCTACATCAGTGGTCATTAATGGTAGACAGTTTACAGCAGGAACGAAGTATTCCAGAGTATGCTGAGTGGACAACTGGTGCATTTCTTGTGGGAGATGTGGTGGGGGGTCTTTGACGCAGTGACTTACCATTTCCAGCGGCACACACCGATGCTCAGCCCACCAAATCTGTTTGAGGCTATCTGAAAGAATTTCTAGGTGCACACTACTGTTTTCTTGTATATGCAATTCCTCACTGAAATTTTATGGCAACTTTGTGTAATAACTGAAGCACAAGTTGGCCAGTCACCAGTCTGGTGAGCCACTCTGTCAGTCAAGTAGAACTCCAGTAAAGTATCAGCTTCTGTTTTGAGGATTCCTATATGAAAACAGATTTTTCTCTCCAATATTCACAGGTTTGACAGAGAGCAAAATATTTCCATTTCCCCCAGCAAACAGCTTGTCCTCATGTAATGACAGTTTTCCATCTGCAAGAACTGCCTTTTTGATACCACAAACCACCTGAGGTGAAAATGTAACTGACTTGCTTTTCTGTAAACCTGCCAAAAGTAAAATTATTCTGCCTGTAGCAAGAAATGTTTTCATGCCAGTGTATTCTCCAACTTTGCTAAAAGTTACATACTTCTGATTTTATCAGAACAGAAGAGTAGCTGTAGCGTATCTCTTGGCAAATCAACCTATTCTGTTGTGAATCAAGACAGCAGTTTTATTTGTGAGTTCAGCTTTCATATTCACTGAAGAAAGCTGTGGTGTGTCAAATTATGCCTTGTCAGTACCTAAATTTGAGCTTCTAAATCACAGGTATGTGACTGAAAAGCAGACCCATTTCTGGAAATAAAGAGAACCGGAAATAAAGGGAACTGCAAATATGCATATTCAGATCATTTTGAAGTCAAGGTATTGTTTTTTCAGAGTTACAAATATAGATTTAAGTGCCTAACTGTGCATTCATGTTTTAAAATATTTTGACCTGAAGAGTCATATATTAATTACAAATGTTCCAATTAGAGAGAGAGAGATTTCCAGAGGAGGGAAAGGTGACATGGGAGGGAAAAAAAAAAAAAAATTTGTTTCGTAATGAAAAAATAAATCTGCATTGTAATGTTTCGGCCAACATCATCCTCTGACAAACTGAGGCCAATCTCAAGTATAATTATTTATTTTAAAGTAATACAGTTTCATAAGGTAGTTAAAATTGACTTATACACAGGGACTTAGTCTTTCCACACACTGTGATTGTCCTTATAGAGGAAGATATTTAATAAAAAACATTACTTGCCTGACCTTGCCAGCATGGCAAAGGATTTGACAAATTGTATCATGTTTTTAATCTACTGCAGAATTCTGAATCCTAAAGAAGTTAGCCACTGTGTGTCTGTGCTAACTTTGGATAGCAAGGGCACTCGCAGACTAGAGTACAAGCCACAGAAACCTGCAGGCTCCTGCCTACTGTGTGACCTAAGCTGATGGCACTGCTAGAGAGTTTTCCTTCCCAGCAACTTGCAGTTTTTGGAATACACTGATGTTAGGCATAGCTTCTTCCTTGGTGTGCACCCTATATCTATGCAAAAATCCTTCTGCCATGATTCCTTTACGCCAAACAACCCTAGCCTTTTTCTCCTGTTATCCCATGACAGCATCTCAAACGTTTCTGCTTAGTTATGTTATTCTCCAGGAAGGTTCTTCCCCCTCAGAAGGCAGAGAGCAATGGCTTTATCCTTTCTGCTGTTGCAGTCCTGTCTGTGCCCTTCGTAAGCCGTGGTTGTGTTTATGATGGGGAAGGCGAGAAGCACGTTCTGTAGTCCTGCCTTTTTGGGTAGTCTCCAACCTCCCTCATGATCACAGAGGCATTGTTAGGAGGAATGGACCTGAAAGAATATTTTGCCTAGTTCTTTACTGCTGGAAGGATGGAGATATCTTTAATGAAGTTTTATGCAGTGTGAAATACAAAGTGAGAAAAAGATGAATACAAGATACCCACGTATTCATCACAGTTGCTTCCGAGGAGAAAAAAAATGTTTGTCCCAGTGAAATCAATATCAATAGGAGTGTCTCTGTTGACTTTTGCAGGTCTCAGAAAAAATTCAGCATGAAATAATAAACCTTGGCTGCCTATTTTGCTGGTTCTATTTGCATTTCATCAAGTAATGGATGCAAGCTACAGCACATTGGAAAAGCCAATCTATATTCTGACCAGCTATGGACTCAGTAATTTGACAGCTCTTTAAGTCAACATAATTTTAAAATATTTTTAATCACAACAATATGAAAAATAGTGTGGATTATTACTCCACTAGCAAATTAATGTAAGAATATACAAAAGTGGGAGACAGTTAAAAAAAACAAATCACTGCTGGAAGAGACTCTCTTTAACAATATGCAATAAAGCTTAACACTTTGACAGTCTAAAAATTTACAGTTGAATCATCTTAAAATAATACAGTAAGAGCTGTCCAAATATAGTCCAAGAACAACTGTTCGATACCAAGAGCCCTAGAAAAAGCATTGCAATAATCCAAGTTATAACAGGCATTCTGAATTTCAAGATAAATCAGTGCAGTAGTCTTTACGTGATAAACATGTAGAACAATGTTAAATCATGTCTTGACTTCTGTTGAACCAACTAAAATGTTCTCAAAATTAAAATATTTACAAGAGGATATTGTTTCACAAGAAATTAAAGAGACATATTCTACATATTGATGTGTATTATGTACATAAATCATCTTGAATGTATTTTGAGTGCCACATTGGATGTAAGCAAAGAGACATTACATCTTCTGTATGAAAGAATTATTAGGCTGAAGCTCCAGATTGGGGCTGTGAATTTTTTGATTCTGACAGCAAATCATTTCAATAGAGATGGAATACAAAATGTTTCAAACCAAACCTTTAGGGAAATGTATAGGCACTGTCAGCATTCCTTAAATATTCTAGAAAAAAACCCAAGAAAATTACAAATTGAAAAAGTTCATCATGAAAAGAAGGACAATCTCAATCTAGAATTTCTGCTGGAAATAAAATTGCTAAGGTACTATTACCAAATTATAAAGTTCACAAGGTTGCTTCATTGGAACTCTAGGTCTAAATGACAGAATAACAATAATGATGCATTTGCCTTTGAAGTCAGCAATACATAGACATTAGATTAAACAAATTTAGCTGAGCATCCTTAAAAATTCAGTTGTTTTGACCTAGTATTATACCAAATGAATTGATGCAGTTCATATCTCAGTACACAGTGCTTATATCACTTGTAGCAGTTGCGTCTCTGCTTGCTCAGTTTTACCTTAGAAAGGCTATGCGCGTTCCAGAATCAGAATTCAGAGGAATATCTGTGTATGTGTAGCTGTCTGTGAGTTGGAGTGGGTGTGTATATGTGTGTATTTTCATAGTAGCCCATGAAGACAACACAATAAGCCTCTTCTGTTTAAAATAAAATTTTAGTTTGTAGTAAGGGCAATATCCAAGAAGCACCTATTTACCATCAATCGCAAAGTCTTACTCTGTCAAGTTGCGGTACTTGGGTAGCAACAGAAATTTAATGCATTTATCACAGATCCATTCTAGTAAATTCTTAATAATAGAAATTCTTCACAAATTGTTATAATATGCAGTTCTAAATACATGTAGCCAATCTATTGAGTAGCTTTCCAGCAATACTCAGCCAGTTTTGGAAGTGCCTTATAGAGACATTCTAATTTTTAAATCCCCCTTAAAGTGTCAGCACTGCAGTTGTATAGTGAAGGTCCACTTGCTCAATCTGTTTTCATTTCAGGCAAAATGACAAACTCATCCCTTATCTCCCTCCCTCTGGAAGCAGAAAAAATCTGGTTGAAGTATTCATAAATGCACACCCTTCTGGGGGACAATCCCCAGCCTCTAGGGAGAGCTCTGGATGAAGTTACTGTTCGGAACCACTGATCATGTTCACAGACTCATGGTATCTTTTGAAACTCTTATGTCCTGTTGCTTTCTCCTTTACCATTCTCTATCCATATATGCTGCTGCAAATCCTTAATTTCTTCAGCAGCAAATTACATCAATACAGGCTTTGTAACTCAAGTTTACTTGTACATAATGTCTGAAAGCATTTTTGCTTTCTTTTTACTATTCTGCAATTTGCAGGGTGCAGTATCAAGAGTCAGAATCACTCTTCTTTTGTCATTAAGAACTTTCATATTTCAATCCTTTTTTAGCTAAATTGGTAGATTAGAAATAATGAGAACTATGTGCTACGACATCTAAATGCAGACTTCGCTGCAGGCAGCCTGTTCTCCACTCTCTAGGCTCCACAGATGCAATGTCAGTTGTATCATGCCTAGCAAAAATCAATTTGATCTTCATAATCTTTTGTTCAGCAGGGGTATCCTGCCACTGTCAGTGACCTAAGAATTGAAGTCTGTCATGGGTATGTAATTTTCTTACAGTCATTTTAAACAAATCAGTGCCATGTTAGTTCTAGGGGATGAATTTTTTTGATCATCAGCACATGATCAATTGTTTCACTCTACCTCACTTGTATGGGATATACCACAAACCTGAAGAAATATTTAGTATTGTCTCTCTAAGATTTTTCCATCCAAAAGTAGTATTCATTTTTCTGACTTATTCTCTCTCTCTATCATGCCACACACACCCCCACAGCCTCCTGTAACGTCTTAAAAGCCTTTTTTACTATAGGTAAATAAAAAACAAACTGGAACTGAATGCTTACTCCCAAATTGTTGGGGGGGAGGGGGGGCACCTAGAACATTAAAATTTCTATTAGAAATACCTTCTTTGTGTTTTGCAGATCTCATCCTGCATTATAGTTCTGGCGGTCACAGTTCACAGTTTCATTTGCAGCTGAAGGATTTTAGCATTCATGTAAACCATTGCTGTCATTACCAACCATAGCACTAGAAGGATACATATCCTTGAAAGGATCCTTTCACAGGTAGCTTAGTTTTGTGCTTGCTTTTCCTAGTACCTGAAGACCACGTTTCTTTGATTCAGTTCTTTATTTTCTCAGAACATTTTATGCAAATGTATTTCCAGTATATCCTAACATAGCAAGGTTTTTAGATTTCTCATTTGTAAAGCTGTCCTGGATCTGTTCTCCTGGGAATCAGTTCATTTATTTTCCCCTGTAAATAACAGTCACATTAATCTCTGGTGTCTTGGGGATCAAGATCTTGTTTATTTTTTTCAACTTTTTCTGAGTGTCTGCATCTTACATTCTATCTCCTCAAAAGCTTCTATTTTCTGGTAACAGATACTCTCTCTGCCAAGACAACCTGCCCCATGGTTCTGGTGTCTTGCCATAACTAATCTTCGGGCTGTCTCTGGATGACTTCAGAGGTAATTGCTTTTATCCCTTCTTGCTGCCTCATCTTTTCTCCTCTTTCCCCTCGCCTCCTCATACCCCATTGTAATGAACTTACTCCTCAGTTAATTTATCCTGCCTTAGCTTGTCTCTTTTTCTGTTTTGTCCTTGTGTGCACATGCACATTCTGGCCTGGATTGTGTGCTTTTTCTCAACTCGTTCATATTCTGAGTTCATCACCCTCAAATACAGAACTTAAATAAATTCAGGATAAATCCAGAGTCAATATGTCTTGCACCATAGCCTGTACGATTCACAGTTCATGATCTGGTGGAAGGGATTGTGAGAAGAAAAAAGCATGGTGAAGTCAGAGGTGAAGCCTGCTGCTTTCACATCATTTTGCTTAGCTTGCTGGCTGGGCTCAATGAGGGCAAATGTTTACTGACTTCTACTAGTCAGGACATCATTTAATTTGAATAAAGTCAGGAGAATCTGCCTTTCCTCCAGAAGAAAAAGTTGTGCTATCTCATTCATGCCATTACTAGCTGTTCATGCTAGTTTACATTTCTTGTAACTATTGCATTTGGCTAACAGCTTCTAGGCACAACGTGCCGCCTTACTGACCGATGATAGGATGGGGATGGGGTTGTATTGCTGATCACTGAAGAAAATTATTGCAATCAAATTAATGGGTTAGAGTTAGTGAGTGTATCTATCTGCTTGGAAGAGTGTTTGGTTTTGCTTGCTTATTTGTTTTCTGTGATAGAATTAATGTAGACAAATGTTCATTTTAGCAATATTAATAAGTTCATTATCATATAATCAGTCTAACAAATTGTGGTTTTAAAAGTTTAAGATTAAAGAGCTGCAAATAGAAGATAATTAGCTATGTAGGGCTGTAACAATCACTGCTTAGTGGTAACTGATTGATTGAAGAACTGGTAGGAGTTTTCAGAAGCGGTTTCAAAATGTTTAAGTGGTTATTAGTGTGAAAGCCTATCAGTGGCCTAAGAGATGTATTAAAGGTTACCAGATGGCTTTTACTGTCTCATTCTCATGTCGATTACAATTGGGGATTTTTGTAGATACTAGAGAAATATTTCAGTCTTGCTGTTTTTCTTGTAATTAGCAGATTGGTGTGGGAAGATTTCATTGGGATATAGTGATGTTTCCTGATGTGCAGGAGGTAATGTTTCTGAGTGTAATCAGCAGCTTTTAAAAATGGATTTTGCTGCCATGAGGTGACAGCATATCAAAGTAAAGCATTCCAGTAATTTATTGTAGTTTATTTCATGTAGCTTTCATATATTATAGAAGGAATATCCATTAACTGGATAGTCATTAGAAGGGTTTAAAGGAAAACTCTGTACATATTCAACAAAGTATGTATTCTTTGTACTTAGCATGGACGAGTAGGTAAAGATTTTCTCTACATGCAAGTCAGTTTAATATCCTAATAAGTAAATTAATTTTATCTTAGTGAGCATACATGTTACAATTTCTGTATTGGATGAACTGCAAATATATAGTGGCATCTTCTCAACTGGTAAAAAAAAGTGTAATTTGCAGGGAGTTCACATCCGTTAATTTGTATGTCCTAGCTAACTATCTGCCCATTCTTCCAAAAATCTCAATATCCAGATAAAAATAATTTCACTGATGTCAATTTGTGTACGTAACAGGAGGCTGTCAAAAATGGAGTAATCATCTGCAAAATGGCTGCCTAAATGTTTCAGGGCCAGGTTGAAGAATAATAATAGGGAATGTGAGTTCTTAGGGACCTTAAATATGAGGATCTATTTTCATCCTAATAAAACTGAAGCTCCTGAAGAGACAGTTGGGGAAACCTAATTATTCAATTAGGATCTAATAAGAGCCTTCAAAGAAGGGAGTGCCACCAGTGGTGGAGTGGGATGTCATAACCATAAGTCTTCAGACATTCTATAAAAAGAGCCAAACTCTCTCTATTTGTGAAGCCTCTTCACTTTGATCTGTAGGCAGATGCTCAACCCTTGTATAGCGGTGTATCTATCACTAAGACACCTCCCAAATGTTTTCCATTGTATTCATGGGTAAATGAGTTTATCCAATATCCAAAACTGAATTGGAAATACAGAGCATACTGGTGCACTCAATTTTTGCTAAAAAAAAAACAAAAAGAAAAGATGAAAAAAGGAAGAAAGGAGTGAGGGAAGACATACCCATACCATCATTTCAGAACTTCTCATCCCACACACACAAACTGGAAGATGTCTGGAGGATTCAAAAACATATGGTGAGGCTGCTGAGAAGGACAAAGAAAATGCTTTATGACTCTCCTACTACAAGAAATTGAACAAGAGGTGAATGAATAAAAGCCCCCAGATAGAAAACTGTACCACTAACAAGAAAACCGTAACAGCAGCTGTCTCAGGCAAGAGAAAAATGAGGTGTAAGGAGCAATGCTGCTGGTACTGTGAGACGGAGATGTTCCCAGTCCAAAAACTAATGAGAACCAGAGAATGTGGTCTTGAAGTAGAGCCAAAGCGCTGTACCACAGGGATTCAGTGGAAACAGAAGTAGCAGCTGTCATCAGGCAGCAAGGAGAGCTTCATTTGTAATGAAGCTAATGAAAAGTTCAGGGAACATGTTAACTTGACTGAAAAACTTTAAAAATGCTAAATGAATCAGAACAGACCCTGTAGTTCTAAAAGATATTAAGGTATGTTAAGGGGACAGGAGTCTTGAAATCTGGGCAGAGGCAGCTTGTATGGAGTTAAAGCTTAAACTTACTGTGAGTGAAGCATCCATGTGTAGCAGGGTGGCCCTTTGAAGGCCAGGCTGTTCCCACCGCATGTGCCGACTGCTGGATTGAAGACAAGCTGTCGAGGTGCTAGATAATCTCATCTAGGCTGCCTTTTCCATGAAAGATTTGACCAGATGATCTTTCCAGGTCCCTTCCAACTCGAGCTGTGTAACTGAGGTCCGTGTAGGTGGGAGGAGGACAGAGATGGGATATTCTCTGAGAACGGGCAGTATGCTGCAGTAAGAGCTGCCGGCAAACGGGAGAGCCTACCAGAGGAGCCAAACCCAAGGGATCATGTTGACAAGAATTTGGGACCCAGCACTGTAGCAGCAAGAGGGGATACTGCTGAGAGGCCTTGCTGGCAGAGAAATGTGGGAAGCTTTAGGAGAGTGGCCAGACAAGAAGCAGTAGAGGACTAAGAAAAAATGATCTCATGAACCACAGACAGAATCAGAATCCATAGGCGTGGCTATCGACTCTCATTCCCTGACTAGCCCCCAGGAAGGATTTCCTAAGAAAAAAGAGTGGTTGGTGCTACCCTGAGAGGGGAGATGCTGCTGAAAAGCTGTTTCCTGAGCTGGGTTCAGTAACCAAATTAGCAGGTGGGACCTAGAAGGGAGCAGTCACCTGTTGCCTACGTGTGCCAGTGAGCATATTCATTTCCATAAAAACCAAAGGGATTTTTTCCCTTCATTTAACATCTATATACCTGTAATGAACAGTAATACATTAATGGACCTGTTTTTTTTAGGGTAGGTAATGAGCCCCCAAAACAAGCTGTTTGAGCCATGCTTGTATCAGTTTAAAAGCAAAGGAATTGAGGTTCTTCCTGTCCCCTACATCTTACAAGAATTTCTTCTGAATTTTCACAGTTCACAAAAACAGTCAAGCTTTTTGGCATTTTAACATGCATCCGTGTACGTGCCCTGCAAAGCAATTGAGGAAATAGAGAAAATAGCTGTGCTGCAATTCACGCTGGGTCTTGAGTGTGCTTTCACCCTACTCTTACCGCAGGACTCAAAGGGGCCACAGGAGTATTCAGAGTATCATCTCTGATACTATGAGATCCTTTACATTGTCTTTGTAACTTTAGGTGAAAATGTTTTTCTGTAATGTTAGGAGTGATACATCTATGACCATAACAGTTCACGTTTCATGGTGAACATGGGGGTGACGGCAAGTTCTACTAAATACAGATTTCATCTAAAAAAGTTCAGCCTTGACTCTTGTCTGTTAAAAGAGAAAAAAGCATGTTAACAGGAACAGATGGTGTAGCTTTTTTTTTTTTTTCTTGTTGCTTGAATAGAAGGTTCAGAAATTATTTCTTTTTTGAAGAACTAGTTTTTGGTGGGAGTGCTAGGTAAGCTTGAGCTCTGTGCTTGGTTTTTAATATATGATACATGACATGGTAGTGAAAAAAATAAGAGCTATTAGGTAAATATGAAGTCCTTCAGGGGTCTGTCTTTTTATCTAATCTTTTTATTCTTTTTCTATAAAAAGAATAAGAAACAACTGTTTATGATTGTTTTGCTAAATATTTAACTGTTTCTCTCAAGTATACTTAGTATGATTTAGTATGAATGTCAACATCCTGGCCTATTTTTAGTATAGGTTGAATTATTGCTTGCTACTTACATTTTCCAGAGGTATGATGTCAATTGTGGATGAATTCAATAATAGGTGCTGTTTATAGGAATTGCAAGAATCTACATGAAGTAGAAAGAAATTCATATTATCAGGAGAAATAGCAGTGTCTGCTAACATAAAATAAATTGTGCTTTTAATGAATAAATATGAAACACCTTTAAATGAACGTCTGTGTGAAACACTGGGTGTATCTTCCCTGCAGGAGTCAACTTCAGAGAAGGAGAAGGGGTAGTGGGATCCCTACTGGGCTGAAGTATGCAGTGAGCACAGGTGCCTTCCTGAATTAGCAGATCTGTATGAGTATTTGAACGCTGCCGCTGAGTTGCAGGGCTGACATCCAGAGAGGCCTTGACAGGCGTGAGAGGTGGGAGCCTCATGAAGTTCAACAAGGCCAAGTGCAAGGTCCTGCACATGGGTCGGGGCAATCCCAAGCACAGATAGAGGCTGGGCAGAGAATGGGTTGAGAGCAGCCCTGAGGAGAAGGGCTTGGGAGGATTACTGGATGAAAAAGTGAATGTAAGCCAGCAATGTGCAGTAGCCACAGAAGTGTGGCTAGCAGGTCGAGGGAGGCGATTCCCCCTTCTACTCCGCTGTTGTGAGACCCCACCTGGAGTACTGCGTCCAGCTCTGGAGCCGCCAAGGTAAGAAGGACATGGACCTGTAGGAGTGGGTCCAGAGGAGGGCCACGAAGATGATCAGAGGGCTGGAGCACCTCTCCTTATGAAGACAGGCTGGGAGAGTTGGGGTTGTTCAGCCTGCAGAAGAGAAGGCTCCAGGGAGACCTTAGAGCAGCCTTCCAGTGCCTAAAGGGGACCTGCAGGAAAGCCAGAGAGGGACTTTTTACAAGGGTATGCGGTGATAGGACAAGGGGTAATGGCTTTAAACTGGGAGAGGGTAGATTTAGATTAGATGCAAGGCAGAAGTTCTCCACTATGAGGGTGGTGAAGCACTGGAACAGGCTGCCCAGAGAGGCTGTGGATGCCCCATCCTTGCTGGATGTGTTCAAGGCCAGGTTGGATGGGGGTTTGAGCAACCTGCTCTGGTGGAAGATGTCCCTGCCCACGGCAGGGGGTTGGAACTAGGTGATTCTTAAGGTCCCTTCTGACACAAACCACTCTATGATGGATGTCTCTTGTATTAGGGATAGGATACTAGCATAGGATGCAGTACTCCGGATTCAATCTCACTAAGGCTGAATAAAGGGGAAGGATCACCTCCCTCAACCTGCTGGCTACTCTCTTCCTAATCCTAAAGCCCAGGAGGCTGTTGGGCTTCTTTGCTGCAAGGGCCCATTGCTGGCTCATGATCAGCTTTGTGTCCACCACGACCCCCAGGTCATTTTCTGCAAAGCCATTTCCCAGCCATTTGAACCACAGCTTGCACTGGGACTTGGGTTGGTCCTCCCCAGGTGCAGGGCCTGCCTCTTCCCTTTGTTGAACTTCAGGAGGTTCGTGTCAGCTCATTTCTCCAACCAACCTACATCCTTCTGAACAGCAGCACAGCCAGCTGGTGCATCAGACACTCCTCCCAGTTACTGCCTGCAAACACGCTGAGGGTGCACTCCATCCTACCATCTATGTTATTAATAAAGACGTTAAACAATATTGGCACCAACATCAACCCTTTGGATACACCACTCATGACCTGCCTCCACATGGACTTTGCGTGACTGATTATGGATGATCACATTTACACAATACTTCTCCACAGATTACCGATGCGTTATAACTGCGTGAGGTGTGTAACGTAAAACTGCAGTCCATTCTACACAGAGAGATAACTGAGGAGCAAAAAACCAATGTAGCACTTGTGATGGTGATGGCACATCAGAAGCCACTGGCATCTCTCCGACCAGAAAGAAACGGAGGAAATAAATTACTACTTCAAAGCAGCAGCCAACTGGGATTAGAACTGTGACTGCTGACAGGGCATAGAAGTTCTTTGCAATAGGTCTGAGCTCACATAATCCAGCATTGTCTGATTTTCTTATCTTTAAGTTCCTTGTTAGCTTTATGTTTACTCTACAAAATAAAGCCAAGAAAAGTTCATTTATCCATTATTGATTAATGCAGGGAAAATCCAAAGGGTTATTCCTACAGTATTATCTAACATGTACATGGTTTAGATGAGAATATGTGTTGACAGTGCAGCATATGTATTTCTTTCCTACTGAAAAGAAATTTGTCAGTAGAGTTAAAATAGCATCCAGTTGCATAACCTGTCCCAGAGGAGAGAGTATTACTCAGAATCCTCTGTTATACCTTTTAATTCTGAACACATCTGGAGCATCCAAATAAGTGGGTCAAGTCTAGGAGAAGGGGATACTCAGAACCAAGACATGTGTGGCGTCCCCCACACAAGAATTCAGCACACCCTCACTGCTCTCCAATGTTCCTGTTCTCACTCACGCATAGGTCTTATATCATCATAACTTTCTGGAAGATTGATTTACCTGTCCTACTGGAAGTTGCTTACTTGTCAGATACTTGGCAGATAATCTGCCACTAACCTTGTCTGAAAAATTATTGTGTCATTCACGCAATCGGTTACAATTTTTGCCCTAAAATAATAAAGAGTAGGGAGGTACATCCTTCCTGCTGCAGGTGTGAGTTGAGTGATACACTTACTCATAAAACTGGGCAAAACAATTCCAATAAAGGAATAATACTGTCAAACCTTCCTCAAAACCTCCACCCCAAGGTCAAATACTCTGATAATTGTCTAACAAAATTTATCACATCCCTCCTCCTAAGTGCCTTTAACTGGTTCACAGTGATTTGAGGCTTGTCCCCAAAGTCAGTGAGTTCTCCCAGTTGAACCTCAAACTCCTTCTCTGAGCACATTGTGGGTTTCCTTTTGCTTTTGCTGTTGAAGGAATAGCATGATGAAGTAACAAGTGAGTGAATCCTACAGCAACGAGAGGTTACTAGAGCCATTTCCCTACACTTGATTGGTCTTTTCTCTCAGTTCCATTAAGGGCATTTCTCTTTCTTCTTAAATTATCTGCCAGACTACATCTTCTCCTGGATCTCAGCAGACATTCAGAGCCACTCCTGCTTTCAGTAGCACTGATTTATGAAGCCCTTATTGGGATAGACTTAATCTATCACAGGAATTGTTTTTTCCTCCCAGAACTCAGTATAGCAGATGTGATAAAGCACCTGTATAATAGGCTTTCTACGCTGCCGCTGCCCGAGGATGTGGTTTACCACACTATTTGTGAATTATGGCTTCATTCCAAGCTTAAGTAAGCCTGGGCAGGGTGAATGAATTACAAAAGTGAATCGTGGAGATGACAAACACATGGAATACAGTGGCTCAGACTCTTGCTGAAAGAAATGAATTGGGTTTTGACAGCAGAAAGCAGAAGATACTGCTTGTGTTAGACTGTCCAACGCAAGTAATCCAGTACAGTAAAACATTGAGGTGGAGACCAGGTGCCTTTTTGAAAAGAGTAGCTTGTAATTATTGGGTTTTCTCCTACCTTGTCAGGTAGGTCTGGGAATAGTTGCTTCTGGGTTTGTCCAGCTGCATTTTATTATTATTTAGGCTACAAGACACTTTGCTCATTAGAAACCATCAAAACTTGCTTACATGAAAATTCAAGGACAGACCCTGCACTGGATATTGGATTTTTTGGCCAAAGATGAAATGTGTGCCACTTAAAATATTTTAATATTCCAAAATTCAACAGCACATTAATTTTTTTTTCAAGATTCAACTGAATACATAAATTTAACAACAACAAATGGTTTATGCATTGTTCCCATCAATTTGCCTTCAGGCCATACTCTTGGTAAGTAGAGTTTTTTATTTCAGGAAGATGTGTGTCTTTGCCTCATGTAAAAAGACAGAGACACAAGAGAAGTTAATTTGTTGATAGTTCATCAGATTAATTAATTTGAAATACTTGATCATCGAAGAATAACCTACTTGTAGATTTAGAGTGCTGCTTCTGGTACAGAACAGGAGTTACAGTGCAATTTTTCAACAATAATATATTAAATACCATAATTGGCTTATCATGTTTTCAGTTATACAATTTATAAATAAGATGGCATTTTTGACAGATTAATTTGCAAATCTGCCCCCAAAGAAGATTTTTTTCAAAATATGCAAAACACATTTGAGAATTGCTCTTCTCCCTATCGAGAGGACTGTGGAGTTCTGTGTTCTCCTGGAGGTAAGGCAGCATTACTGCACATTGGAGAGCTTTCAATCAGGCACAAAGAACTGAAAATGAAGATCTAACTGTTTGAAAAGTGTCTAAATGAGGAATGGGAAACAAACTGCTGCCAAATTCAACTGAAATGTCACATCACACTGAACCGATTCCAGACTTTGTGGGGGGAGAAGGAAGTTTTGCATCTACTACCTTCCTCATATACCTCTGGCTTTGTGTCAATTCAGGCAATAGTAACAACTTCGATTCACTTAAAAAAAAAAAAAAAAAAAAAAAAAAGAAGCATAAACATCAACCTCTTCTGATACAGTTTCTAAAATCCTTCATCCATTCAACTTAACACTCATGGAAAGAGATGCAGCCGCTTTGAAAACAAATATAGCCTGAAAAGGGCACCTTTTGCAATTTTATGCAATTTATTGAGTATCTCTATCTGTAATGATTACACTAATAACTCAAAAGACTCCCCAGAAGATTTCCTATTTATTACAACCCTCTCATTAAGATTATATAAATTGATACCAAACTATGTAATCTTTTCTGTGTGGCACAAAGCACATGAAAATGTGATAACAGCAGTAAGGAAACTCTATATATTTGGCATGTTGTAGAGAAACAACCAAAGGAAGGTGGATTTGGTAGCTAAAAGCCTAGGGCAAAGTCAGATCCATTAATAGCTTCAGTTCATTTGTTTGGGAAGAACATAATTGGCTTGAATGAGATTCAAATATATCTGATCTTTTACCCATTTAAAAAAAAAAAAAAACAGATGAGCTTAATTGGTGACTTACGCATGATTTCATGGCTTATCAGACTCAAGGGATAACAGGATTTTTAAAAGCTTAAAACCTCAATTTACCTCAGCTAATCAGTTTTCCAAATACACACATTATTTTTAGGAAGCTGCTGCTAAGACAACTAGTTTCAGAATAAGCCTTCAGAAGTACTCAAAGTGAGTGTCTAAACATGACACCACTGATCCTGGATCCTTTCCTGGTTTTATTTTAGACTACCCTAAACTTTATTTGCTGTGTTTTTAAGTCCCGCTATTGCTCAGTGTTTTGGCACAGTTGAGCACAGGATGCACGGCAATGATGTATGTCCTAGCTGGTTCTTTCTTGAGATAGGACTCTGTTTCCCTCCACTGACAGATCTTTAAATCAATACAGGACTTCTCCATCAAGATGGAAGAGAAAGCACATGAAAATGTGCTA
This sequence comes from Aviceda cuculoides, assembly GCA_035590195.1. Lineage (NCBI taxonomy): Eukaryota > Metazoa > Chordata > Aves > Accipitriformes > Accipitridae > Aviceda > Aviceda cuculoides. The sequence goes on from JAVJGG010000094.1 coordinate 1,897,746, forward strand.
GCATCTGTGCTAGCCTATACAGGTTTATCAAAAGATGTACAGTGTGCCAGCAAGGAAAGAGAAGAAGAAAGTAGCATAAAAAAAGAAACAATATTCTTTGTATTTGTAACCTGCTTGTGCAAGGACCATAGCAAATGCCAATTATACTTCACAAGTAGAATCTATTTCTTTCATTTGATTATGATGGGGTTTTGCTCAGAGGGTTCAAAGGAACTTACATATCTGCACCAGCTCACTGAAAATCCACAGAAAGGCAGGCAATGCCTTTCAAACTAAAAACCCCATAAAACTACCAACAGCTTTGAAGTTGTTCCTCTGCTCAAGGTATTCAAAGCCCTTGGTAGTGGAGAAGAGGATTTACTGGTAGGCAGCTCTGTGTATCTTTGTAATACACAGGACATTAGGCTAGATGAAAACCTGACCTTTGAGATGAAGAAGGAAGAGTTTGGCTCTGTGGGGAAACAAAGTGAATCCTAGCTTAGCCAGAGGCGAGAGTATTTGTAATCAGTTAGGCCTGACAGAGCTGCGAGGGAAATACAAAGCCCAAGGCTTAGATGAAGGTACACCCTTGGTTCCTTTTAGCTCTGTTCCCTGCATGCTGCCTTCGCACAAATAATTAAATCATACACTGTTATGAGGATACCATTTGGTAACAGTTATGTCACTTGCCTGGACACAGCTGCTAGAGCAAAATCTCTCACAGGAGACCACAACACAAAGGTTCTTCTTGAGAAAAATACATCAGTAAACTCCCTATCACAGAACTGCAAATTATATTGTTAAGTCTGTGGGAGAAGAGGCCCTTCTTGCAAAGATATTCTTGAGAAAGGCTGAAAAGAGCTGGTGCAGCTAAACCTGCTGCTATGACATCGTTAAAATACATGGAAGTTTTCCTTTCAATGTTGTTTAAATCTGGTCTAGGTAGCAAAGTCAGGCTATCTAAAAAATGTAAGTATTTTTGATTAAGTTTCACAGTTCACCTTCAGAAGCAATAGAAACAAAGTAGTATCCTAAGTGGGTAAGTTACTGTATATATACATTATCTCTTCATGTAAAGGCTAGATGACCTTACGGACAAAAAGCACTTTGGACTCTATCCATCACATTACTACTTTGGCATTTCACTATACACAAAACCAAGCAAGCTGCCAGGCTAAACTCAGTTGCTCACTGACCTACTCAACAGAAAGGTCAGTCAGCCTCCTCAAATCATCATCTTCATTTACACGTCTCGATCACTGTGGTATTTATCAGGAGTTGATCACAATCATTTACAAGTAGCCGAGTTACCATCCATGAATAACAACAGCATTTTGCAACTTTTGTGACTTCGATTCCTAACTCCCCCAAACTTTCCAAAGTATCTGTGCTTTTTCCTACTTGTTCCTTCATATTTTGGAAGGTCTCTTGGATTTGAAAGCATCTAATAAAAAATGCTTCAGGGAAACAAATAGCTTTATTTTCTGTAAGGGACTTCTAAAACACCTTTACTTCTTAAATAATCAAGCACTATCTATGCTTACAGATTCTCCATATTCATTGCTCTGTTTTGCTTTAGTCTTTTTGTGCTATATTGTACTACTAATCCCCCTTGCACACAATCCTTCCAAAAGCACACAGTGATCCTACATTTGACTGTTCCACTTAGTTACTGCACTCTTAAAGACTCCTCTCTGTCTGCTAATATTTATCCTTTTTATGCAGTTGTAGATTTAAGGTAGGTTTTTTTACTCTTGTATATTTTTATATTTCCTTCACTCACTCACAAAGACTTTTACAAGTTCTCAAAAAATATTGTCCATTGAAAGCTTTGATATCAGCATGATTTTCTACACTTTATCTAGCCCTGTCTTATTATCTGAAATAGCCATTTTATCTGACAGAAATGTCTTCATGTCACTGTAAAATAAATCATATTTTCAGACCATATCCTTTACTCCTTTTATAAGCAGCTAGAATTCAGCTAGATACAAATGTATGCATTCACTTTTCTAAAACCTTCCAAACAACCCAATTTCTCTTTAAAGTGTTTAAAAGTGCAGGCTGGAATACGTCTAAGAGCATATGTATTGCCATTCGGAAATGGAAAATCCACTTTTTTTCTCATACCCACAAGAAAATAATCATGTTCTTTAACTGGAGAAAAATAATTTAATAACAGCCCCAGCAGCCTTTGCATTAAGCAGTGCCCACTCTCCAGTTGAGCTCTCTAAGTAATTATGTGGAAATGGCTGTTATTAGTAGTCTAGGTGGATCTGTCTTTGCATTTATGGTTAAATTTGTATCATGCAAAATCAACATTTGCATCTTTAATATTCTCTCCACCTTCAAATGTTTTCCAGTTTTTGTTTTCTTGTGGATTAGGTTTTTTGATTCTGCTTAAGCACTTCAAATAGTTTTCACAGATTATGTATTTATTTCTCTGAAGGTGAATTTTCTTCAGTCTGCTTTGTTTTTTTAATAGATAATTTAATCTATTTTTCTAGATAATTTTACCCAGACAAGAGAATCAATTGTTTTACTGTTGTAGAAGTGCTGCTGTTATAAAAGAGGCAATTAAGTTTGGTGTGGCTTCTAAGTGCACTTCACATTTCATTTCATAAACATGAGTTATGGACATATAATTTAAGAAAGCACTGCCATGGTCTGAACTGCTACTGAAAGCCAGACTCAAAGTTTTCAGCAGACCAAACCCAAGACCAATTTCAGATTTAATTGACTGTCTTTATTGAGGCTACCTTGCCTGTTGTAAACCATACCATATGAAGATATCTATTTGGTAATTTACTCTCAATACACACCACAATAATTTCTCATGTCAAAGCATTTAAGAAAGACCTTTAAAAATGCTTCAGTTTACCTTCTAACTGGCCTAACAGAACTTAAATGGCCTAACCATATGGTAGAAGGCTCAGTATGGATCTTTTTGCAGGACCCAGACTCTAGGCATTACACAAAAAAACAAACACACACCCCCACGAGAGGCTTGCACGCCCTCAGACAATCTGGCCTTTTCAGAGAAACACTTGGAAGAGATGTAACTAGGACAAAAATAAATAGGCATTGATGTTATAACTATCGCTTCCTTCTAAAATTCTCAGGAATAATCTTCCCACCCACACAATCCTAAAACCAGCATGATTAACGTATTCTGTCCACATACATTATTGTCTGACTGCAAAAATACCTTTTTGCCTCAGAAACAAGCCAGAATCGCCTCAGGAAAACCTGAGTTCAGCCTCACAGGTGCTGCTTAGTTAGCCCAAGGGATTAACTGGTCCCACCGAAGCATCATTCCGCAGGACCTGCAACACCCCATTCCTCAAATTTTCCAGCCCTGCTCAGGAGCGAGCGTGAACTGCACCTCAGCACAGGGGAAGCGCAGCACGCCTAGCCAGCGTGCCCGAGAGGAAAAAGGCCTGCTGGTTCAGGTGATTTTGCAAGAGAGACATCCAGCCGCTAGAAAGGCAGGACTTGGCCGTTCACCCACGTTATCCCACTGCTGCTGGGGCTGAGTCCTTGACAAAGCCCAGCGCTGACTGACCTGAGCAGCTGAGCAACAGCCATCCACCGGCAGGCCACAGGGTGTCATCGGGAGCTGCACGGGGGCAACTGGAGCCACTGGTGCTCAGGGGGGGGTGAGATGGAGGCTGGAGGAGCTGCGCTGCCACAACACAAATGTGGGATGAGCTGTGGGGTAAAGAGATGCTCTTCAGCTTGTAGTGTTGTACTAATTACCCTAATTTCCTTCCATCAGGTTTCAGCATTGCTCGTCATCAAGGGGAGGATCTGCTTTTGTAGAAAAGCACAGAGTCCCTCCTTTGCCCTAGCATGTAAAGCTATTTACAGAACCATCTGAACCAATCCCTTAGTCACCCTAAGCTCTGTAAGGCAAGCATGTACACGAGAAAATCTTGTGTTGAAAGTCTTACAGCAAGGAACAGTTCCAGGTCCTAGAGTTCAGAGCCTAAGACAGAACTGGAATTAACAATTAGTGCACATCATGGACAGTGGTGGTATTGTATCATCACAAATCATTTTAGCTGCATTACTGTAGTAAAAAATGAACTGAGAATATTTTGCAGTGCCTTCTGCTTATCTCCTGTTGTGTTCGTTGTTTCATTTGAACAATTTGGTAATTTATAATTAGTCTCCCAGTCTCAGAGAGATTTTACCCTCCAAAGGGGTGAGAGCAATAAGCCATGTAAATGACACAAAATAAATACTACAGCAGAAGGACATGAAAGCCACACTTGTGGTATGACTGCTGGAAGGGATTATTTTATTAGATTGGGCTTTTCTTAGTTGATATGTTTTCATGAGTTACTTTAGAGTCTGTCTTCAAAATTTATTTACTCTAGTCAACATGTAATCATAGATGTGAACATCTCCACTTCCTTGCTGTCTCCCTGCTAGAACATACCTTAAACTTTCAAAGAGTTTTGGTTTATGATAATGTACAGAAAAGAAATTCCAATGTAGGTAGATGCTGTAACTGCAAACCATTAAAGTTTTACAGATCTGCCAGCACTGAATATTTAACAGCAACGCCTGTCAGACATTATAGTTTTGTGAAAACAATTAGTATTTGTACAATGCTATCACATACAAATATGAAAATATTTCTCAGAAATTTCTGTGAATGGTTATGAATTAGCAAACATAACACTTCTCAAACACAGGAAGTAAGTTCAATTGCAAACCATTCCAGCAGCATAACTTTAAAAGGTAGAGGTAAAAAATAGAAAGAAATAAAAAAAAAAAGAACTAGACATCTTCAAAAGGCCTATGAGTTAACCTCCTTCAACAGAAAGCCTGAGAACAGAGCTGTCCCATTTTCTTAAGTCACTTAAGAAAATTGGGGTTTACATGTAGACAGGTCTGATTCCAAACATGATGACACATGTGATGACAGCACTAGAGGAGCACAGAGAACGCACTGGACTTCTGGCACCAGTCCAGGTCTCCCTGGGAGCCCCTGTTGATGGATATGCTGCCAGGAAGGCCCTAGATATCACTAACAGAGAAAGCCAGGAAAGAGCTCCCCTTCCCAAAAAGAGAACATAATGATTTTCAAACAAAGAAGTATCTGTATCCCATTTCCTTTCCACCAACTCTTAAGCATTCTCAGTGTATAGACTTGCTCTCACATTTTCATTGTCAAAAAGAGAAAGGGGGTTTTTGAAACTATTTTTTAAAAATACTTAAGTCAAACTAATCTAGAGAGTCCTACACATCAGTATATTAAGAATAAAATGCTCATGATAGAAACCTTTAGTCTTGCTGATTTGCTAGTTTTTTCGAAATAGAGACTATAGTCAGGTTTTTACTTGGCCTGGTGAGCAGTTCCACGTGAAAGTCTTAAGATATCTGTGAATCAAGACCGAATATCATCTCCCCATTTCACTACCCCTAGCAATAAATACTATGCTCTATAACAAATGCTGTTCACACCTGGCCTGAGATCTACCATCTGCAAACACGCAGGTGATGTTTGCATGTAAGTGAAGGTTAGCACACACAATTCTTTGCAAGATGAGAGCTTATGTTAACATTATAACTCCTACAAGTCCTTGTCTTGACTGGCACATCCAGAGATAATTTATTACTGAAGTTAAAAAATCCATAGACGAAGGCTCAATACTCTGTACTTTAAGAGAATTTGAGCTCAAATATTGGAAACAGTTCTCCAGTCTGAATACTCCATCCATTTTGTTTCCCTTCTCCCTTCCCACCCTGCTTCTATTTTTCCACATTTCCAGAAAAACAGCAAGAAGCCGCATCGGTTCAGTCATATTTCCTTACAAAAGCCTGATTTAGCTGTTTGATGTGGCAATGTGATGAGTTGAATTTCTTCTGCTGCTTACCTTATTTAAATGTATCAGCAAAACTGTTTCTCATCTATATTTATAAAGCAACAGAAAATAAAGGTGTAGCTCTTCCACTGAGTAAACTCAGTAATAGCAAGGATATAAATATAGATCACAGATGAATTAGAGACTAGGTGAACCCCTTCGTTCTAATTGAATATTCACTTGATGAGTCACATCACTTCCTTCCAAGGAAAATCCCATGGTAGGAGAACAATAGACGAGGAGATCACGTAAACACAGAGATAATTCTTGGCAGACATTTCTCCCCACTCTCATCTCTCTGGGACAGGAATGAAACAGTTGTGGATTTTAGATGCTTTAGCAATTTGCGGTTTGAAAATTATTCCTAACAGCTAATGTAAATCATCTTTGCTCAAACCTAATGATATAATTTCTTCCTATATTCACCTCAGAAGTGGACAACAAGTAACTCCTTTTCTTTCTTTCTGCAGCCATTTAAATATTTACAGTTCTGGTGTGCCCCTCTTGTTCCTTCTTCCTTTTCTATTCTCCTCTTTATTTCTTACGCCCATTTTTTTTTCCTTTGGCCTAACTAAATATGGACTAATACGGCCAATTGAATCATATTTTCTTCACAGATTATTATGTTTTGTTATTAAAGTAGTTCTTTAAATAATTTGCAGATTTTACAAAATGGCAATAGATGATCTGAAGACTTAAAATCACAAGGTTTGTACTGAGCCCAACTGTACAGTTTTGTTGAAGCTACAGGGTTTGGCAGATTTAACCGCAGGCTTCAAGGGAAGCAGTGTTTGCTTGAATATTTATGAAACTCTCTGATTCAGACCTATTGGATGCCCTATTTAAACACTTATCTCCAGGTCTGTACTCTGCTAGCATCTGCATTAAAACAGAAAATGACAAACAGCTCACCACACACAGGAATGCGCTGGGACATCTCCTCCTCTGAATTATTTCCAGTTAAACTAGGTGTATGTCATGACAAGCCCCTATATTCTAGAATAAATTTTGGTAGGCGTGTTGTTTCAGATCATCCCAAATAACAGAGCTACGTTTATTACATGAGAATATCTTGCTGATTTAAAAATGCAATTTTATCACTTCCTACACAGAAGGAAGCCTACCAGTGAATCCTGCTAGCTTCTATCGATACCTCTGATTATGCAGGTTTCTTATTCTGCCTTTCATTCTACCCTTCAACTTGGTCCTGAGAAATGTTGTCACCATGCTGTAGCTATGCTGCTTGCTGCTGTGAGAACCAGCTATGATAAACAGGACATTAATCCCTTCTTTCTGTCATTTATTCTAGGAAGGTGGAGCAAAGCATCTATGTAAAGAAGATACCTCTAGATTTAAATCCCAAGCGGATTCATTGTTTTATAAAGGCACTTTTCTACCAGGTAACAGCATCAGAACTTCAGGAAAGCTTCAGTTCAGCCTGGAGTCCCTGAGGGGTAGCCTGAGCTACCCCTTATCGCTCCTCTCCGCCCCGGCAGGGCTGGTGAAGACCATCACCCCCAGGCTGCCATCTGAGGGCCTGAGCAGGAAGCCCTGCTGAGCTGCCATAACTTAAGGAGACCTCTTTAGCCGTTAGATTTCACCAGGTGCCGGAGACCCAGGAGGATACAGAAACGGATTGTAGCTGCCTTAACCACGCCATCTCCATCCTTCCTCTCAGACTGCAAGTCTGTGGCTGTTTTATGTAGATCAAATAATCGCCGAGCTTCAGATATACAAATAAAATTACAGTAGATTTAAATGGGTGTAATGCGTCCCTTCCCCAGCCCAAGGAATATGGAGTTTTGCACCCATAAATACGCTTACATTGCTAGGGAGATGTAGAATGGGATACACCCTCTCAAAGCAAGACCTGTTTGCAGGATCTTATCTCCACTCTCTCTAGGGGAGGAATAAGGCAGTGGCTGAACATGGTGGTGTGGGCTCTGTAACGTGGACATCCTGTAATGGCTAACACCTCCGCTACGGGGATTTCCTTCTTACATCTTACAAGTACAGAAAATTCCTTATTTTTATTTTAAAAAGACAATTAAAAAAAAAAAAAAAAAGAAAAAAAAAAAAAAGAAAAACAAAGACAACTGTTTCAAAAAGCTATTTGCATCAGGACCATCTCATTCTTATGCTCAGAATTGTATTCTCTCTCCCAAACAAAAAATGCCACAATCTGGGAAATAAAATTAAACCACCAGGCTTAACTGAATGACACAACTGCGTTCAAAGTGCACACACACACAGAGATACAAAACCTTACTTCATTCATGCTCCTTCACCCATTTAAATACACAGTGCAAGTTAAAAAATGGCAGGGCTTCTTTAGGGAACAAAATCAGTGCTGATGCATAATCTTTTTTTCATTTGAGATAACTGGCCCTTCCATTTCCTCTCCTTCTATTGCAGATACCTACTCAGTTTGTTTTGGTTTGGGTTTTGGGGTTTTTTTCCTCAAACCTTTTGAACAAAAGCCTCAGCTCAGAAGGGTTTTCTGAAGTTCTGAGCAGTTCTACCTATTACTGAAAAACCAAAATTTAAAATTGCTTATCCAAGTGTTAACCAAATTCCCCACTCAATCTTCTCTTTTCTCTCAAAATAATTCCTTTTTTCTTATTTTTTCCATCACAGAATTCCATTACTGTATCAAAGGGATGTGAAAACAGAGCTCTCGCAATCTCTCTCATGCTTATATAGTAGAAGTGCAGATGACTCCAGTTCAGCTCCTGCTAAAATAATAGAAGGTAAATTGCAATACCCACATAATGCCATATGAGCAGAAAATGGCAGTTTTGTTTGCTTCATCTGCAAATCTGATGGTACAATTTCATATGCACACAGATAATTAGGTAATCCTTTTGTTTTCAATGTTTCATAGTCCTTCATTGTTTTGTCATTTTCAGTGAAAACAGCTGGTAATCTCCATCCATGAAAACTGGGTTTATATTATTATTATTATTATTTTCTGTTCAACGGGCTTGTTAAGATATGCTGCGAATCATTTAGAAGGCCTATATAAGCCAGATATATTGACATTAAAATAAAAGCAAAACCTTTTGCTTGCAGATAGTAAGGTAAAGTATTAAATATTAAAGTTGATTTACTGAAAGGCTTAACATATATGACAGCCCAAATCAGCTAAGAGAATGAAAATAAATTGTATCCTATTGTTTTTTAAGAGAGTTGATAGAGGTAAAAACATTTCTACATGATGGCTCTTTAAAAAAAAAATTTTTTTAAAAAGGTTTGGTTGATTAATCTACATAGCATTTTGGGTCTTGTTCCAGCAGTGACACAAGCGTAAGGTGGAACAGGGAAGGCCAGAATAAGCGAATGCACTTAGAGGATAATGGACTCCACTGGCCAGGGGAAAAAGTAAGCCCTTATTGTTATTAAACTCTCTTACTCTGCTGTTCCTTTTGCCATTAATGGACGAACTGTGAAAATTCACATGAAAAATATACCATTTTATTTACTAAATGATATGCAGTTCTACATGTAACTCATAAGGCAAATTCTATACTTTTATGCAGAAGTTTCTATTTAAATTCAGCATGCTACGCTTTCCTTTGATTATTTTATCATACCCATGTCCTAAACCACCTATTGGCAGATAGCTTAAAAGGATGTGATAAAAGCTAATACAAATTGAATATATATGTAGTTATGCATATAGTCCAAATGTAAAATTCCACCTCCAAACTAATAACAATAACATTCTTTAAATATTTTAATCCCAGTAAGATGTCAGATGTCTGGTGTGAGCTGGCATTCAAAGCGGGTTGGCTATGCACATGCCAATGAGGCCGTCTGCAGTTACATTAAACCACATTAAGAGGAAGGAGAAGGATTCTAAGGGACGGGTGCGTTTCTGGCTTCACTACCTATTTCAGCCACTACCTAATGGGGGTTGGGAATAATTTTTCACAACTCTACAGAGATTTTCTTCTTCTGAAAGGTCTGAGCACTCCAGGGACCTGAATAATATGTCTACATAACCCCTCTTTTCTGGGAATGACAACAGGGGCAGCTGCACTGAAATCACTAAGGAAGCATGGCAGAGCGCAGCCTTTTACAAACAGGTTTACACAAGTAAGAGCTGAGGACCCTATCTCTCTAGTCAAGTAGACTTCAATCCCAGTGTGGCTTTAAGACTAAAACTCTGAATTAAGATATTTAATTTGTATTAAGTTGTAAACACACTGTATTTGCTTCTCCTCGTAGCTAATTGCTTTATAAGCTTTACTCACATTTTAAGACAGACTCTCAGCGTGGGAGCAAAACGTGATGGCAAAGGAGTTCCTCACTTGAACCTGCTCTAAGCAGGTACAAGTAGGAACACCAGAGGCAGGCAGCAGAATCAGGCCCATATGCTTTTTGTACCTATTTCTGGCTTGTAATCCTACTGAGAACACTAATGTAACTTTTCTTTTTTAAGAGAGAATACCAGTTCTTTCAGAGTTTTCTTTCACCTTATCAATCACATTATTACACCAGGCCAGTGTCTTGTAATATGGATGCTTCAAAAACTTTGAATTAGAGTTCCACAGAAGAATATTGACGAATTTGGTGGCCTTTTATGATGGGGTTACAGTTTTGGTGGATAAGGGAAGAGCAATGGACATCATCTACCTGGACCTGTGGAAAGCATTTGACATTGTCCCGCACAACATCCTTGTCTCTAAATTGGATTTGATGGATGGACCACTCGGTAGATAAGGAATTGGGCTGCATGGTTGTACTCAAAAAGTCCGAATGGAGACCAGTGACAAGCGGCTCTCCTCAGGGGTCGGTACGAGGACCAGTGCTGTTTAACAGTTTTGTCAGCAGCACCGACAGTGGGATTGAGTGCACCCTCAGCAAGGTTGCTGACGACACCAGGATGTGTGGTGCAGTTGACACACTGGAGGGAAGGGATGCCATCCAGAGGGACCTTGACAGGCTTGAGAGGTGGGCCCGTGAGAACCTCTTGAAGTGCAACAAG
>JAVJGG010000094.1:1908690-1981867 GCA_035590195.1 Aviceda cuculoides
GTGATAGGACAAGGGGTAATGGCTTTAAACTGGGAGAGGGTAGATTTAGATTAGATGCAGGGCAGAAGTTCTCCACTGTGAGGGTGGTGAGGCACTGGAACAGGCTGCCCAGAGAGGTTGTGGATGCCCCATCCTTGCTGGATGTGTTCAAGGCCAGGCTGGATGGGGCTTGGAGAAACCTGGTGTAGTGGAAAGTGTCCCTGTCCATGGCAGGGGGTTGGAACTAGGTGATCTTTAAGGTCCCCTCCAGCTCAACCCATTCTATGACTCTAGGATTAAGCTATGTTCCCGTGCTATCCTGTGGTATTTAACCTGCTTGCTGATTAGACTCGGCATACAGTTTGAAGTGCAGTATGCTCCAGTTTAGGAATGATTTTTATGCATGTTTTAAATCAGTCCTTGTTTAGGAGGTTTAAATCCCATTCATTTCAGTGAGAATAAAGTGCATGTTTTAGTATTCTGAAAGCCTACAGTTGTAATTATTGGAAATGGTTATTAAAGGAGGTTGCATTCCTTATGTTAACATTATCTTACGATAAAATATAATTATAGTCAAGAATTATTAGGAGAAATTATTACACTTTGGTACTACAAGTGAAAGACGTGGTAATGAGGAAGTGTATTAGCTGAAATTACAAGAGAAAAACGGTAAGTGGAAACAGCAAAGTATTTTCATTTTGAAATAGAATTATTCATAACAGAGTGTGTTTCTCTTATACTTGTTAGCTACCTGCTTGGGGGGGGATATATTTTTTTTTAATGGTTTTACAGAGACAGGTGAAGCAACTAATTTTTTCTTCCAAGATTAGCTAGATAGTGTTTTAAGTAGGAAAATGTGATTTCTAGCTCAGTTTTCAAATTTTTCTGTTGAAATGAAACTCCTTCAGAATAAGGTATTATTCTAAGCTAAGAAGCGAAAGTTGTTTTTTAAATTAGTATTAATAACATACAAAAATACGAGTAAAATGAAACAGATAATATGTGATAATTTGTAAAATGCAGTCTGGATTAGTTTGGTTTTCTGAAAAAACGTTTGCATCTAAGAAGTTTTCCATGGGAGAGGGGCAGGAGGACTATTATGCTGTTTCCATCATTAACAGAGCAACAAGGTGCATTTAAACACACTAAGACTGCTATTATTTATCATGTCTCGGTATTAAATCAAATTGAAAACATGTATATTTAAAAAAAACACTGGAAAAGTTTTCTGCCATACACATGCATCCTGTTTTAGGTTCTACTTCTTTCTTTATTGCTTTTAGTGAGTGCTATTCCATGAAAGAAGTTGCAGGCACATTATAATTCAGTTATAAAATTTTGTTTTCATTTCATGGCTCAAATGTTTCTATACGTAGTATGATAGAAAAGCTTTGTTCTTCTACCCTAACTGCATGTATTCCAAAGCAGCAAAGCGGTCCTCAGAATGGATGGTGTTACACTGCTATTTCAGTGGAAGAGGTACTTTGTTGCAAACTGGGTGTAATGTGGTATTTTTTTGTTGAGGTTTCAGTTAAATGGTAAATATGGGATGTTTCATTCTATTCTTAATTATACAGATTTAACCCCGATGTGTGAATATCATGTATACAGGTCCAGAATAGAAGTAGTGCTTTATTTTTTTGCAACAGTCTTCAGCTTTATATGCTAATGGACTATTTAAATGATGTCCCATAACTATACATGCAAAAAGAGAGGAAACTTTCTTTGTATTTTTAATGGCATTTTGGACAAGGAAAGAAAATAAACAGTAGGAATATTTTTCATGGTCCATCCATCTTTTGTGTACATCCTGCTATACGTGAGAAGTGGCGCTATGAGAAAAAAAAATCCTTTCTCCCATGTCTTCCCATGCAGCAACGTCTCATGGCATGTAGTGAACTAAAACTAGCATTTCACGTAAATCTGTGTGCATGTTTGATTCAGGTCCCTCTGTATTTACGCATTGCGGTGAAGTTTCATCCCATTTTCCCCAGTTAAAGCACAATTCTGAATCAAAGCTTTTCTGCTATAAAGAAGGTAAAAAAGTCTATTATAGACTGAAAATTTCAAAATTGAAAAAAAAAATTAACGTTTTTTGGACACTTGACCAGTTGTGTTGAAATTTTACAGGAAATTTGTCCTTATTCTTCAAAGAGAAGTTAGGGCTTTACAAACACAAAACCAGTCTAAAGGTAATACAGGGAGAAAAATTGGAAATTAAAATGTCAGATGCATTTAGAAATCTCTCCATAAGAAGTCCATTCTCTGATTCAGTTCTGAGCAAAGCTTTGTGTGTTCAACATGCTTTTAGGCCAGATTTATGACACAATGAGAAAAGGACCTGCTTAAGAGCCAAACCTAAGATAGTTTTGTTAGCTGTATTTCAATTAGTATTTCTTTCTCGAAAGGTCCAAGTTATTGCTAAGTGCTTCAATATTCTCAAGCCACTCTATATCTGTAAAACAGAGGCACTGAAGAGAAAAACTAGGAACCTTTAATGGTCTTCAAAACATTCTCTAAATCGCCAAGCTCTTAACTGAGTGTGAAATATCTTTCAGATGCTCGAAGTCTGCTGCTGACGTTGTAAGAACAAAAGCGCGTGGCGGTAGCTGTTGGAAGCGAGCTCTGGAGCACTGAGCAGCCACTTCGCTGGTGTGTAGGGCTGACTAACCCACGGCGAAGCTAGGAAGTTCGTATTTTCCCTTGGTTGCTCAGTATTTACAGCCTGGGTTTGGTTTTCCCGGTGATCTTTAGTGGTTGATCGAAGGACAAGAAATGCGGATCATGATGTTAAGCTGGCTACATCTGAATAAAGTCTTCTTTCATGAATGCCAGATAAAATCCTGTTCCGTGGTAGCTCCTCAATCCCATTTGCTTCATTGAAGTGAGTGGTGGATATTGCAACATCGGCAGTTTTTGAACATAAGTGACAGCATTGTCAAAAAAACCCCTAACGAAACTTAACATTAAAAGGTTTTTTTCCATTTGATTTGTGAAAGGAAAGATTCATAGATTATAGTCCTCTTTTTTTTTTTTTAACATCCATACCACTGAATTATGGTTTTACTTTTGCTTAGTTTTTCTTGTACATGCACTACAGTTAAATTCTTATATTTCTAGCTGTGAGAAGAAAAAACAAAACAGGCTTTCTAATGGTATTTTCTTTCCACTTGTTCTGTAAAAAGATTATTTTTGCATGTGTAGATCTTTGCTATTTCTGTGCTGCTGTACTTGTAAATAAGTTATGATCACCAAAAGAATATTTCCATTGCTAATAAGTTGAGAAATACTTTTGCTGTCAGATATAAATTATTCATTGCTTTTCATGTCATCTGCTCTTAAGCAGAGAAACTTGTGTCTTTTTAATTCTTGTAATAGCTAACAAAACTCCCTACATGTGAGTTCTTTTTCTTTCAAATGTTTTCATTTACTGATTGATTTTTTACTTTTTTTGGATTTTTGAACTCTAGTTATTTTTGTGTTTGGGGTGTTGGGTTTGGGGAGGGTTTTTGTGGGTGGGATTATTTTTGTTGTTGTTGTTTGGTTTTGATTTGGGTTTTTTTTTGTGGGTTTGTTTTTTTTTTAAAGCACCTGAACACAGTATATGATATTATATGTGATACTCCATAGCATCTGATTTGGTACAATATGCATAGTAAAGACTACCTTTCCACTATACGCTTCTGCTGCCTAATGTAACAAGGCCCTGAGACATTCAGAGCTCACAGACATGATGGCAATAAAGCATAATAACATTAATAATAACTTCGAAGAGAAAAGTGACAGTGGATCGAATATAAAATTGACATAAAATCGCTAGTCTTAAATAACAATGCCTATTGCTCTAAAATACTACTCAAAGCTTTTATAAACACCCATTTACTAAGCATATAAGAATAGAAACCCACTGAAACCCGGTGATGGGAGTTGACAAAGGCAAATGGCAAAGGTTGGGTTGCACCAGCCCTATAGTGAAATTATAGAGCTTCTGCAGATGGGAATGAGCATGTAATGTAACATAGTATTTTAAAAGTCACAAAGAGAGGGGATCTACTTTCAGCATCAAATATTTGCCACACTTACTTCTTTGTCATATTTTTTTTACTACTCTCCTTCTTCCCCATAATATACCTTTCCCTTTTTTCTCCTTTTTCACAGAGCAGATTTTCAGCATTTTCTTGATAATCTACTTTCTGATTTTCTTAGTGGGAACTTCCACAGTCTTTGAAATTTTTCTCAGGCTTGCAAGACTTGAGTTGTATTTAGTTCTATTTTCTTTCCTTTGTGTTTCAAATACTTCTGTATGCTGTAAGGTACCTGTCTATCAGTTTCTCAGTAGTCTCTGGTTTATGGTCATCAGATAATTAATGACTGTTTTGGCAGACCATTGGGATATTGTGGTTCTTTAAGCACAGACACCACCTATTTTCCAAATTAATGGCCACCTATGTAGGTGCACCTCTTGGACAAGTATTTATTGGAATGGTTTAGATATAGGCTTTAATTTCTTAAAAAAAAAAAAAGCTATCGACTGCACAGACAAGGAGTAATCTTAAAAATCTTACTAGTTCTGATAAACTAGTATCTTCTGAGGTCTTATTTCAAAGTCTTTATTTTTGGTGACGCTAAAACCAAAACGGAACAATGACTTAGTGTTTTGATCTGAATTTCTTAGAATAGAGCATAAATACATTGTATAGCATTCTCCTGTAAATCAGGGTAGAACAAATCTTTTGTGGATTTTAACTTAATTCCAAGACTTTATTCCTATAACACAACTAGTAGGCTGAATTATGTTCCCTTCCTTGTGTTGAACCTTATGATTTATTTCAGTTTCAACTTTGTGGAATAATAGAATTTCTTACTGGTGCTGCTTGTGTATAAATCTTTACAACCCAGAAGTTAGTGTTGGTGTTCATTCATATTCATTTTTGCAAACAACAGGATGGTATCAGACAGCACATGCTAGACTAGTACAGAGGAGGGGATTAAGTGATTACTTGGCTTTGGAAAATTGGACATGTATGGTTTAAAGGATCAGTACTATTTAGAGGAATGTGTTTTGACTGCAGAATACTTTGCTTCCAACTCTCCCGGCTGAGCCTCCTGTAAAATTCAATTACAGGAGCAATAAAGTGTATTGCAATACAAACACTTCATACTTTCCCCTTTATGTAGAGTAGACATGGATCACATTGACTGGACAGTTGATTGCAGTGAATAAAAGCTGATCTGTAAAGCCCAGGCAAATCAGAATAGTTATTCATGCTGTCTAGCAGTTCCAAACTTGATTTCAGTAATACTACTATATACAGCTGCTAATTAATATTCTGAGCATCAAAAGAGATAAGCTTGTAGCACGCGGAGAGTCCTTTAAATCAGTTTATTAGAACCTTCACAGAAATAAACGTAAAACATTTTGGTGTGAAATATAGCTAAAACAATATCCTATTGAAATAAACATCGGTCAAATCGACCTTCTGTTGCAGCCGTTTGATCACTGATATTAGAACTGATAGCCATAAAAAAAGGTCTTGGAACACACTGGGCTTTGCTGACTTGCACATTTTTTTTTTCTTTCCTCCCAGTTACCTTTCTCTGCTTTGTACGCTGCTTCTGTCAAGTGTCTCCGTTTGTGGGACTTCTGAAATGCCTGTTACAGCCCTGCCTGTACTGGCTAGATCTTGCCAAAATACTCTTTGCAAGTGAGCCTCCAAAGGTAGTCCTTGTCACTGCAAGGCAGTTGTTTGTAAACGGATTCTGAATGGTACAAAGTATCAGCTATTAATAAATATTTGCCACATAGTTTGCACAACCAAAACTGAGTTTGCAGTACACTGTAGAACATGCATCATATGCCTTGTTTGCGAGAAGTCATTTAAGGTCATGTAAGATGTTGAAAATGCTTTGCTACAACTTGCCCAATTTTTTTACCTGGTACAAAGAGAAACTCTTTTCTGCAATTATTCATAACTGATTAGTAAGACTGGCAAACATGGCTGAAGTGTTTGCTTAGAACTTTACACACAAATACAGAAAACCAGTGTTATTTAGACTGCAAATCAAATACTCAAAAGCTAGAAACTTCCATAATTACGATAACAATTTAGGCCCTTTTCCATTTGCAGTCTGATACCATGCTCAACCTCATAATCATACGCTATTTGCACAAGGCGTGTGCCTCGCTCATTGCTCGGGAGATCAGTGCTGTTAGCCATGTTTTATGACAGAACGTATTGCAGAGATTTAATGATTTGTAATCCCCAGTGAGTGTGTAATCTTACATTGACTATGCTATTATAATATAAAAAAGATACAGATTTTAAAGGCAGCCTTAGTCTTAACACTTCCTACTGGTTTAGAGTTTTATGTTGTAAGTTTAATAACTTTTTTTAACGTTTGATGGATTTCTTATAACTTTTTCAAGAACAAACTGAAAAAATAACACCACACTAGAGTCGAACTTTGCGACCCTCATGGTCCCAGCACTGCACACAGTGAAAACTGTTGACTCTCCCCTTACAGGCCTGTGCCGTCTGCACTGCTGAGATGCTGCTGCTGGGGATTACTCTGTACCCGCAGCAGTTCCAGGAGGACTGAGGACACTTAACTCTTAGGTTTCACAGATAATTGCTGGCACAGAGGGTGGAAGTTGGGTTAAATTACAAGCTGTGAAGGGAGTTTGTACGACAAATAGACAATGCTCTGCCTGTGTCCTTCAAGCTTTAGATTCCTTCTGCACCATCTTTCCATCCTGCCTCACAATGAATCCTTTTTGACAGACTCCTTATGCTAGTCCCTTTTTCCTCATGAGGAGTGTGCAAGCCAGCCCTGCTATGGATTTTTAATGACACTTCCACTCTTCCTGCCTTTTAAACTGTAGCCTTCAGATAGTCTTCTGAGCTTTTTGTCCAGTATATGTATTTATTCTTTGTTCTGTCCTAACAGAGATATGTTGACACTGTCCTATTCAAGGAGATGGAAAAAAAGATGGCTGCGACAGAAAGGACAAGCTTCTTTGAAGTCTTTGTTCAACAAGGTAAGAATAAGAAGACATTTCATATAAAGTCAGCATTTTTTTAATCTTTGGGATGTGGGGGTGGAGGCAACCATTATTTTTCTCAGCTATGTTATAAATGCCTGAGTAATTTTGCCCCAGTTTTTAAAAAGTCAGTCTAGGACAGTTTTATAACTTAGGAAGGCTTTATGCAAAATCCTTATATTTTTGAGAAATGTAGAGTAATTATAAATGGACTCTAAATAATATAAAAGTTGAAGAACTTTAGCATTAGAGGATGCTGTTACCTGCTGTTGCTTACAATGCTTTTGTAAGAGCTGGAATTCAGTTTGGTGGAATACCATTATTTGCGTATTTGTCACCTTTTATAACATATGTGATTTAATGTGTTTAGTATTTGTTATGCTAAAATCGACACTAATTATACAATAGCATTAATGTAAAACTTGTTTCTGTGATGTTATGGAATTTCTTGTGATGTGCAGTTCTGTCGATAGCCCCTGCCCAGATTCAATGTACTACAGTCCTCAGGTAAATCTTCATTTCCAGTGTGTGACGCAGTCATGTTCTGTCCCATGCTGGGAGGTACAGATGACGTATCAAGGCACCTGATGGGAAGGAGCCGCAGCGCTATGCCGAAACTGGGACACGTGCTGCCACGCACGATCTGTTAGGAAGCAAACTCGCCAGTGGTGACACGTTATCCTGGCTCCCATCTGGCCACATCTGAATGAAGCTAGTTTGTCAATCGCCGTGGTTATGTCATGAATCAAGGTTAAAAATCAGATGATCCGTAATTAAAATAATAACAAAAGAAGTCTTCCTAGCAAAAAAACCCCTAACCTATGAGCATTTACTGAAAATGAAGCTTTATAAGTATAATTACTAGTATTTCGTTTACTTGGAGGGACATCATCACATTACAGCAGTTGTTCTGAAAGAATGTCTTATAAGCTTCTTTAGATCCACTTTCAGTTCTTACATACAGTGTTTAATTTAGTGATAACATTTTTTGTTTTAGTCTAATGTTATTTTACTTGTATATATCCTTATACAGGGCAAAAAGGTATTTTTTTCCTCAGTGCTCAGGATTTTCAAATCTGAAGCTGTGCATTATCATGTTAAAATCTGCAATGTTAAAAAAAAAAAAGTGTTTAGCATTGACAATTGCAGGACAAAAAGACATGACAGAGAAATTCACCAGAAAAGGTCTGGGATAAATAACCTGTGACATAATTTTATATAACTTAATCTATTTTCTTTGTCCATGATTAACTAGATAAGAAGCAATGAGCTTGAATTTCAGGGGAAAAAAAAATTCAATTTATTTTTTAGAAACTGTTTGTAGCAGAAAGCACGAAAATGGGTTGCCTGAAAAAGCTGTACAAGCTCTAGTATCAGAGATACTTAAGAACACATTAGACACAGATGTGTCAGAATGACTTAAATAAATTTAGGCAGCTGGCAAGGGAATAGAGTAAATACCTCCTGGGTTTTTGTGACTGGAAACTATGAAGGCACCAAAGAAGTAAAATGAAATTATATGTAATATTTTTAGTTTCACATAGAGAAATACAGTCAAAGATTTACACAACAGGTGACTGGGAATTTCTGTGCAGTTCCAAGGAGATTTTTACTGAGCTGATTCCTCAATAATACCACAAGTTTACAGATGAATTTGGGGGGGGCTCAGTAATGAATAAGAATTGAGATAAATGGGAAAAATGTTAATGAAATGCGGGCTTTTTCTTTTCAAAAACAAAATCCACTTTTTACTCACTTGACTCTGCTAAACTCCATTGAAAATCTTAGTTCCCAGCTCTGTTTCATAACTGGCTTATGTAACCTGTCCGACTACAGGGAAAGAAAAAATAATATTAAAGAAGGGGTTTTCTTTTCTAGTATTCTCCACTTTGAAGTGTAATTAATTGGTTAAGAAGGAGTTAGGGTGACTGGTGGACTTCCACTCTGGTTAGATACCATCTTTGTGGTACCTATAAGCACCTATCATCTGCTGAAATCACAGTCCTTGACTGCAGAAGTTTGAAAACTGGGGAAACATAGAAATGAGGTGAGAATGATTAAAGACATAACTTTTTACATTTGAGAATTGCAAAAGTGCCTTCAGGGACACAGGCATCCATTTCCTGTTCCGATACTGTCGGTGGATGTGAGTGCCTAACATCTTTCGGCAGATACACCCCAGAGTTTTGGGAGTGCCCCGTAGTGGGAACATGTCCTATTCTCATACCGTTGGTGTAAGTTTAAATATTCCAAAAGCAAGTTAAACCGTCATTTTCTCTGCTGGATAGGGTCACAGTGCAGTTCAGATTCACAGGCTGCCCTCAGTCAAACTTCTCCCCAACTTCTCTCTGACAGTGCCTCATAATGCCTTAAAACAAAAAGCTCCATCCCAACAGCTCTGAGAGATTTAAGTTTATTAAAGCGCATGTTCCTAACTCTATATCAGAATACATTTTTCCCTTGGGGACAGAAATGAAAGGGCTGTGAAATAAATGTGAATGTGACTTATTGGCCTCATGATAGCAATCCATTTTCTTACCTTATGGTCTCCCTAAGAACTGTTTGTGGTTTTGTCCCCAAAATGTGTGCTTTAAATAACTCTTAAGAATGTTATTTCAGTTCTAAGACAAAGCGCTTCTAGTGTCAACCTAAGAAGAGTAGAATGTCTAATGCATATTATTTGAAATAGAAATATGACCATTTATCGATGTTCATGCCTCAAACCAATTAATATGGGGTTTCTGGTACAGGTTTCTTGAAAACAAACTGCTACCAACTGGAAATGATCTGGTAGTTAATTTTTCCTCTCTTAGACCTTGAACATTTCCCATAGCAAGTAATGAGGTAAAGAAACTACTATATAACTGAAATACATGGTGTGTGGAGACTGCTAATTACATCTCCACTGGCTGCAGTAACCCCAGGGGTTGTTATTTTGATCAGCATTTCAGCTCTTTGAAGATAAATCCTTGGACAATACGGCCACATCCACAGCTTTTTATTCTTAAGCTTGGCAAAGGCCTTTATGACATTAGTGAAAGTGGTGTTCGTGAAAATGTTTGTCAGGACCATTATGCTCATGAGAACTTCAGGGACCTTCTTTACCTGGAAAGGAACTTTCCTTTCCTGCTCTCTACCTCCCTTTTGCCTAATGTCCCTGAAGGACACCTGGAGGCAATGTCACCTACTGTAGAGCCTGGTTCTGTGGCGGTTTTTGCCTGTAGATTCACGTTAACTTTAAGACACCATTTTCTCTGTGCATTTGGCAGTATTTGTGTCTGTTGCAAAGGCAGCAGTAATGATGTGACTATCAAGCAAGGCCAAATGAGCCTGCAGTATGCAGTGGCTTTCATTACGTGATCATGTAGCTGGGGGTCAGAATTCAGATGCGGAACATTTTAATGACAAGAAATGTGGTCTATCCAGAGGACTGGTTTTTCCACCACCTGTGTTTTTATTACAGATGAATGAAAGGCAGTTTTTACTTCGATACAAATTAAATTAGTTGTTATCATATTGATTTCAACTGGGCTAGTAGCAACAAGCAATTATAGTAAGTGGGAGTTTAAAAGGTGTACTACTGGCCAGTTTAATTCACAAATGGCCTGGTTAAGAATTTCTTACACAGGAGAAGCTCCTGTTAAGCGTCAGAGGAAACTGTTCCTGAGCACCAGCACTTCAGCCTGTAGCCAGAAGTGATGAAGCTTGGCAAACACGTTCATATCCTGAATTTTGGAGAAATGACAAATCTAAATGGAGATCTTTTGGGTAGGAGGTCTGTTATATGGCACGTCAATACGATCTCTACAGATATTTTAAAAATATCAGCTTTAAGCTGACAGGAGAAATTACAGGAAGCGATTTGAGGAGGCCCAAGTAATAGTAATGGGAAGGAGTTAATTGAAATATAGTAGACTCTTGAGGGGGGAGAGTTACCTGCATTGGGACTGGGACACAGCAATAGGTTTTTCAGCCTGGTGGTTAGCATACTTACTTCATGGTCACAGTGAACATTTAAATTCCTTTAAGCAAAGTCCAAAGCAGAAAAGAAGAAAACATGGGATAAAGGTTCCTATAGAGTTCATGGCAGAACTTTTACACATCCCATCTTCCCCCTGTATTCCAGAGCCCTGTCAGCTCACTGTTTCTTGCAAGACCCAAATCTTGCACCCTCTACTGCCAGCTTACCCAGCTGTTCAATCAAGCTGGTATTTCTGCTGTCAGCCTGGATAAAACAGCAAGAGTTGGTTGCAAAAATATTAGTGAGGTGTGGTTTCTGGCTGCAAAGGAAAAGGTGTGAAATGCCAGCTTGGTGCCCAGGTAGACACCATGCAGAGTTAGTTTGTATGCATTTTCAAAAAAGAAACATTTAGTATTTTAAAAAAAGGAAAATACTGGAAAAGGGTAAGGAAAGAGTTCTACAATAGCATCTCAACAGATGTAAATATATATATAGCTTTGTTAAGGTTAAAAGACATGTTCCAGCTAAGGATCTAACCCTGTCTCTGGAGCTGTTTCCTGATATCGGTGTCCATTTCATTTCAAGGGTGTAAAAATCTGGTTTAGATCTCTAGGAGAGATTCAGAACTATAAAGCAGTAGTAAAGGATGAGTAAGGAATGACTAGTAAGATAAACCATGGATAAAAAAAGGGTTTTCTAAACTATATTAGTGTAAGTTACACTTGTGTAAATGCTTCAGCATTTTGCAGATTCTGGGTCTGCCTCCTCACGTTATTAACCAAGAGAACAGCGTACAAACACTGCAGGCAGAACTGGGCTAAAAAGCCTGCCTTTGGCATGTCTGTTCTCTGTGCTGGGGTGGTCTTCCTGGCGCTGGTGCCGAAGAATAAGCACACTGCTTTGCACAGCAGCAAAACAGACTCCCTGTATTTGGGGGTTTTGCAGAACTGCTTGTTTTCAAGGTTTTCTTTTCAGTGTGTTGAAAATTTCAATCACAACGAGTTTGTGTAAGTTATAAATTGTAATGCAGTCTGTTTAGATGTATCTTGTGGTTCATCTCATGTAATCAGAGATGATGATGCACTGAGCACTTTTGAAATATTCACCCTTACATCCTTTAGAAAGTATCCCAAGAATTCAGCAAACTTATTGCTCAGTTCTGCTGAGGGGACAGCACACTGGCAGACGGGTTTTGGCACTTAAGCACATTATTAATGTATGGCTTGGTTGTTTACTTAGTATTACAAAAATATTTTTTGTTATTATCCTCTTCCATCTCCCTATAAACTACCCAAACATCTGAACTTTGTGAACAGCAGAGGTGGTTTCTCTAACAAGAGAAAGAGAACAGGAATTGGCATGTGCAAAGGCATTCCAAAGTGATCCTCACCAGTTGGTTATTTTATAAATTTTTAATAATATCTAGCAGTTTATTTTGATACAAAATTTCAAGACAGGTGGATTTTTTTTTTAATTAACTCACAATGGTTCTGTAATAGAAACAATAAGCAAGAAATTGCAATTGAAGTAAGATTTACTTGTCTTTTGGATTGATTTTTCTTACAGGTATAAAATTGTATTGTTCCGTTTACGTGCTTGAGTTTGTTCTAAAGAGTGCTATAAACGAGTGTTCAGAGGCCAAGAGTTGAACATACATAAAGTCATTTAGTCTGAGTCTCCCAAAGTAACCTTTATTTGTGCTTGCATTACTTTCTGCTCTTAAGGAATTTTTCCATGGTTTTGTACCTGTAGATAGAAGGAAAATTCCATTATGTGTGGGGTAGATAGTATTTTTTCCTGAAATGATAAAGCCTCTGAAAAAGAGATTTGCCATCTTTCAGTACAAGAGTTTTGCAAAGGAATATAGGGCAGATAGGAGACTAGGCTTAATTAAACAATACAGAGAAAATAAAGTTACTAGTAAGCAACGGTGTCAGTTGACAAGGAAAAGACATGAAACATTCTCCCCTTTAGTTGCTTAGACAGTACATTTCCACAAGAAAATACTTCGTCAGAAATTAAAGGAAAAGGGAACTGTATCTTAAAATCAAACTGGAGTACTGCAGTGTCTAAATTTTAGGCTCCTAGTCCTTGGAATATAAAATGCAGGATCTATTCCAGACATTTTGATTCCCTGTGAAGAGGGGTACAAGCTGGAACGACTCGGGAACTGCACAGAGAGCTGCGTAGGGCGGGCAGGCTCGGTCGGGGCTGCTTTGGCCTAGCCAAAATGGAGGTAACTGGGGCTAAGGGGGGGGGGTTTAGCCCTCCCCGTTCGGTGCAGAAGTTCAGCCCATGGAAAGAGATGTGGCTGTCAATCTGCTAGAACAAAGATGCGCAAACGAAATGCCCTACTCTGCACTTTTAAAGAGTAGAACAATGCAAATGATGAAGAATTAGCGATTCTTGAACTCCCTTTTATATAGCTTGTAAATCACTTAGCAAGGCTGAAAACGGAGATTTGCGTTTTCTTTCTCTGTGGGACTGTATATCAAGCCACCTGCTGGGGAAAGCCTGAACCATTAAGATGGAGGCTGGTTTGGAATAAGAAAAAGTACACCTTTTGCTGGAGCCAAAGGAAGTACCAGTTGATTTAAGTTGTGGTTGGCTAAGGTAAAAGCCTGAGACTGTGCAGGATTCCTCTCAGCTCCTTAGAGAAGAAAAACCATGGGAGTGGGGGGCGTCAGTTCCTTGCTACTGGGACTGCTAATGCATAAACCTGTGACCTCGATTAGTCATCCATAAAATCACCAGCGGACTGCTTAGCTCTCAAGGTGTCAAAACTTCTGAGCAGGGGTGGGAGCAGAACTGTCTGGGGAGCTTTTAATGCACATGCAAAGCCTTTAAAGTAAAAGCAATGTTTGAATTTAGGCATCCCGAAGTCATGAGGCTGCTCATTTCAATTCGAGGGGAGGGGGCAGAGGCAGTTAATGATTTTTGCTTTTGATAAGAACCACCTTTTTTTAGCACTTAAATCCTTTCTAAATCCTTGTAGGGATCTGGACCATTCTCTTTTAGTTTTATTACGTGGTTGATGGCCATGAAATATTGGAAGGAAATGGGATGTGATAATGCCATAAAGACTCTATAAATAGCGTTACAGTCTTCATTATGATTCCAGTTGTGCTGCAGTTACCTGTGCTCCATGTCGAGCAGACCATGAGTGAGATGAACGAGCTGCTGGGAGAGGAATTCAGGCGCAGGGACGATGCAATCAGTGACTACCTAGCTACCGTGTAAGGTGAAACAAGTGTACGGCGCATCCGTACATCACCACCACAGATATTTACAGGTGCGTTTCCAGAGGTGCTCACCCAGCTAAAGCCCCATCATGTAAAAAATGCATGAGTGGTATTCCTCACTGTACATTAGTATTCCTAATTGCAACCAGGATGAGCGAGCTGCCAGTACTTCGCAGGGGAAACTGTGTCCTCTTGCAAGTCAGCAGATACTTGGCCATTAAGTTTCCGCGAGGCTGGAGTCTCGTTGCGTATCTAGGATGGCAGGGTAATTTAGGTCTTAGATGCTTTTGACTCCAGTATCCTGCTCATTCAGCGATTTAGGGATTTTCTTTTTTTCCAGCTGGAAGATTTAAATTTTAGTCATCTTTTTCAGCCCTTTTCTTGCTCTGTTCTACAGAGATCTGTACTCACAAATTATCAGCGACTAAAAATTCCACATTTTGTTTGCGATTATATCATCCAATATTTGGTCAAACATTATCTTAGTTTACCATCTCAGTGTAATTAGATGCTCTCCACAGTAAGATAGATGCTGGAATTTTTCTGCTTGGTTCTCCTAAGATGCAGAGAGAGCCCTTGTTGTGAGCTGTTACAGCTAGACCAGCCACATGTTCTGTATATTATGTATGGCTACATACAATACCCTACAGCTCTGGCAGGAGGCTGAGGGTTTGGGAAATACAGAAGGGGTGAGAGGCACTAAAGAGATCGTAAGCTATTTAAACCCCAAATTGTTTGGGATTTTTTAGGCTAAAATTTCAAATGGTATAGGTTAAAATTTCGAATGGGAAAGACATAGGTTAGAAAAAACCTACAGCTGCTATACAGGTGGCGTTCAAATAGCTGGCCAGTTTTATATCACTGCTTAAATATAAATAAGTACAGGTATATGTATATGGCAGTTCTTTTAAAATAGTATTCTAGGTCTTGCAAACTCCACAGATTTTGAATCTGGAAGGTCAGTTAATGTATTTAACCCAGGCAGTGGTCTAAAAAGAATGGTTTAATTGCATACTAACGTTAGTCTACATTTTAGTGACATTCTAGCAGCGTGCGTGTTGGAAGCGCTGTCTTAGATGCAATGAGAAACACAAGCTAACAGCTGAAAGTGTTTATATCATTCCCGTCACATATTAAAAAAATCTGAACAAAGACTATTGTTCCTTCACCGGCTTGTCATCAGTCCGGCCTTTGAAGCTACAAAGGACGCGGAAAGCACTGGTAACGGCTGTGTTCCACGCAGTGTTGGTGGCAGATGCCACCTCCGTTTTCAGTACGCCGTCTTCCCCTTCTGCCGGTGCAGGGCTCCCCGGGCGCTGGTCCTGTGAGCCCCTCCGAGCAGAAATGTTTTCCCTACTAAACCAGGTAGTAAATTTGGATAAGCCGCTTCCCAGTCAGTCAGTGCCCTTGACCAGCAGAGGCTGTGACGTGTAACCCGGTCACAACAGTGTAGCAGGTTGCAGTCAGACCACAAGACCCACCGGCTGCGATCTGACTCCAGTGGCAGTTTGGGTTGGGTTGGGGGTTTTTTGGGTTTTTTTGTTCTTTTTTTTTTTGAAATGGCTGTTAACGGCCCTTCGGCGTGCACGCTCCTGAAGGAGGGACGGGGGGGGAGCGGGGGCCTCTCCACAGGGAAGGGAAGGGCTCTGAGCTCCCCCCACACACCCTGGAGCAGCGAGGAAGTGTCAACGCCGGATAGGTCCTGTCGTTGGAAAGCGAGGAGGAGAGAGAGGTGACTTCTTTATGGCCTTGGGTTTTTAACTAAATAGAAGGTGAATCTGTGTACTCTTGGGAGACAGTGGCAGAAGGAGGAAAGAAGTCTCATTTAAAGGATGGCTCCCTTCCCCTTTTCTTCTTGTTCTAACCTTTCAGAAAACACCGGAGACAAAGCACGCCTGCTACTGCGGAGGGGGTAACACACCGTATTGTTCATCCGTTTATCACAGTCGTTATCGTTTCCAAATGGGGCCAGTGTTACTTGATGTAGCTCAACACGTAAGCAGCGTTTCGAAAGTGTTTCAGGAGGATAAGGTGATGTCAAAGGGAGCAATCCTGCTCCTTAGCAGCTCTATCTACTTCGGGGGGGGGGAATATTTCTAAAATAATTAGAGGAAAGGGATCGAATCAATACGCAGAAACATATTTAACTTCATATTTCTACAGGGACACTGTTAGTGACAAGGAATAAATAATTTTAAATTTTAATAACATTTTCAGCAATTGTTACACCTTTGTCTTCATAAAATTGTTTCTCGTCCTTTGGTATTACATAGTAGTGCTACAGGTTCGCCAAAGAGTAGAACTGTTTGTCAAATTCCTTATAGTTTAGAGTTAAAAAGAAAAGATACTGTATATTGTAATTCTAAAATAAGAAAAGTTGGGCTTTATGTGGATTGTGTCACATGGTACTCCTGAACAGAAATTGGACTTCTTGGTCTAATTTGAATACCTTTCCATTTTTGTGTGCTGTTTAAGCACTTAGGGTATTACTCTTGTTTTCCCTCACCTTAAAAGCTGTCTGTGTTATCAGCTGAGTATAATACTGAAAAAATTAGGTAAAGGCTTACCTGTTTTAGGGGATATAAGCTCTTGTTATAAAACGAATAGGATTGGTTTGCTTATACAAGCCATTATGTTATACAATCATTGTATTAGGTATTTTGAATTGTAAATATGAGGAGAAAGTCTGTGCTGGGGAAACTTACTCATTTTTCAACCATTATGCAGAAATGCTTTTGTGTGTTTTTGAGACATTTTTGAATTAGAGAATATAAGGGTTGCATAATCAGGCTCCATCTGTATGTCTAATACACTCGGTGTGGTTGTCTGTTAGTTTTCACATCAGGTGCATGATTCTTGCTGTTAATGACCTAGGGTGTCAAAATTCTTCCTTTCATCACTGTTCTCTCACCAGTCATGTTTAGGTAATGCTCTTCCGCTGTTGCCCAGTATCAGAAGCTGAGGGTATGTCTATGGAAAAGACTTACTTCAATGTTTTTTGAAACAGGTTTTTCAAAACTGCATTTCTCCCAAGAAACAGTAAATGATCTTGGGATAATTAGAATAATAAGTAGTGACTGCTATAGTTCAGGTTATGTGTCCTTAATATTGTGTTTTTGTGGTGATAAGAATATATTTTCAAAAAGAAAAACACTTTTAAGACTGGGAGATAAAACAGCTTATTACATCAATAGCTCCAATGTAAAACAGTGTTTTACTGCTTTAGCTGTCCTGTTCAAGGTTTATTTAATGGAATTGCTGTAGGAATACTTAAGTAATACTGATTAGTCTGGTTGTATTCTCTGCTATACTTCCTGTATTTTTTTTTCAGTGCAATATTAGAAGAATCATGCCTTCTTTTCCTGTGTAGGGGTTCATCGCTGTCTTAATACATGGAGTCATTCTTAAAATATATATAAATGCCTTCAACCTTTGAAACAGGAGCTAGGAGCTGAGGAAAAAAAAATTCCATACTTAGAATTTTTGGTGGACTACAGGATGCCTACACCACTGAAATCCCTTGTTGTTTTTAAGGAAGTGGTGTGATACCAGTTAGATTTCTTTCCTTTATTTAAACTTACTATGTGCTTACTACTTAGTAAGCATTGTGATAGGCTCTCTGTTGTGCTATATTATATTATACTCAGAGAAGCATAACATCACTGTTGTATGTGCAGAATCCAGGGTTTCAATAAAAATGATTTATACTATATTTAACAACAATGGAACATATTTGACAAGTACAATAGGAGTAATACATCAGAGATTGGTTTCTTAATATACTCTGAAATTTTGGTTTCTCTTTAGTAAGTTATTTTATCCTAATAGATTAATATAATATCATTCTTACGCTTTTTAAACTATTTATTTTCCACAAAACTTTTATTTTAGAACAAAGGAAATACTTAAATGTATTCAGGAGAAAAGATTTCACTATTTCTGCTTTCTTTTCTTTTTCTCTGTCCTGAAGTGTTTAAGCTTTCATTTTTCTCCTGTCCGAAATAGAAGTCAGCTGCATTATTTCTGTGGCTGAATTTAAAAAAAAAATATTGATGCTGCTTGGAATTATTTGATACAACTGGTTTGTTATAATGTGGGATAATTTTGTGTCACACCTGGTGAGAAAATAAAATGAAGTAACAGTTACAAGTTCATTGACTATACATAACAACTGCCCTTTTAATGGTGATGGTTTTACCTATTCTGGTTTCTTTGTGAGTTCATAGTCACTGAAGTTAGTGTGAAATTAGTATGAAGTTATCTGAAGTTGTCCAGGAGATAGCCATTTTGAATCCTTTAAAAATAAAGGTAGAGGAAATAAGTTACTTGTATAATAGAACATATTTAAGCACCTCTGATACCTTTTCTTGTAGATTGTGATCTGCTACTGGAAAGTGCTTGATGAAGAATTCAGTGTTTTACAAAGACAGGTGTCCCAGTAAGCATAAGGCTCAAACCATCTTGGAGAAGTTGTAATCTTCAAAATGTATCATGTCATTGAATAATTTTTTCTAGTGGCTTCCTCCTGTGGGTTCAAGGTGCTGTGATTCTTTAGGCTGCTGATATTAATTCATTGATGTTATTCTGATAGTGGAAATAAGTAGTAGCAGCACAAGCATTCCTAGTAAGTGCTTCCCTCTGCCCCAGTGTTCCATACCAAATGTCATTTATGAAAGAGGTGCTTCCACTGCCTTTGGGCACTCCAAAAGTGTTACACCTTTGGTAGCATGATTCAAAAAGCTCTGCATGAAACAAGTCAGGAAGGTTTTAATAACCATGCTTTCTGTTTTGGTTTTATAGAATGTTACTCTGCTATCCTCAGTTTCTCTTAGGTGTTTCTTAAAGCACTTAATTTATTACGATTATTGCGACAACGCCCATAATAGTAATTTAATGATTATTTTTGTCTCACCAGAATTCTTAGTGCTCAAAGGGCAGTTTTGTCTGGAAGTTTTCTAACAGTGGCTTTAAAGAGTTCGGATGTTTTCTATATCAGATTAATTATTTAAAATTGAATATATATATTGCTGTGTGCAAAATGGTGATCATGTGCTCAATTTTCTGAAAGAAGAAAATTCAAGTAAATTCTCTAATGAATACAACACAATTTAGAAGCATTAAATTTTCAGCAGAAAATTTTGATGTGTTGGAAGTTCACAGGTGCTACCATTATTTTCTTTTTTTGTTTTGAAGGCCGTTCTTTCTAGGGTGACATTTTCTTTGCCTCAAAACAGGAATCTGTTGCCTACTGTATTTTCCTTCTTGCTTTTCAGAGGGTCTGTTTAGTGATGAACTCCTGCAGTTGTGCAAATATCTACTTGCAAATAAGATTCTTATGTCATCCGCTGTAATTTTCAACAAAACTGAGTAGGAAGGCACATGTGGCTTTATGTGATTTGTATCTCCCTCGCTTGTCCCTATCCTTAGGCAGACCGGTTGTACGTACCCTGGCCTCAAGACCGTTTTGAATTGTGCTCTGCAGCCCATTCAACAGAGCTGAAGGAAAGCCCTCCGTGTGCCTAGTATGTAACAAGTTACCTGAGAGGCAGACATGACTCAAGATGTCTTATACTTTATCCATCTGCCCCTGTGAGTGTCGGGCTTGGATTAAAACGTCAGCGTTGGGCAGTATTGTGTAAGTTGCCGTGCATGGTGTCTTTTGCAGGGAGCCCTTAGAGCACTTGTAGAATGTATCCACGCTACCAGAGCCGTTCTGGTAGCGTGGATATATTCTACAAGTGCTAGGTCTGGTGATTGTTTCTGAATCAGCGTAGCTGGAAATGGTGAAGGAGATGGAGACCTTGTGACTGTTTAACTCTCCTTCCAGAGAGCTCTTGAAAACATGAGCATCTTGAGTCTTGAGATGTGAGAGTTACTGATAGTCTTAAAAGTGCTAACTCTTCCCCAAGTTCTTGAACACACAAAAAATCCTAACTGCCACAGGAGCTCTAGAAGAGGCTGGCAGAAACGTGTGCTGGCTGAGAGCAGGTGTGTAGTCTGGATTAGCATTGTTCAAATGTTCTCTTCAACATCATTAACCTATTCCCAGTGATCAGTCTCGGCTGATGAGTACTACAAAGTTCTGCCACTTTTAGAAAACTTAAAACTCACTGTGCTGTCTCAATAACTTTTTCAAAAGGAACCATCTGTACTAAAGTATATGCATATATTAGAATATTTTTAAGAAGACATTTATCATAGTTATGAATAGAAAGATCTCAGAAAAAGATATTACAATACACAATTTGCATCCTTGCATCTCAGCAGCTCAATGAAACTTTTGTCTGTCAAGTATTAAAAGAATACAAGTTCATATTACGAATTTTAAGGAAATAGACAAAATGCAACATCTGAGCTGTCCTAAAAGTCTGCCTTAAACTGTAAACAGACTTTTTAAGATTCTTAAGTTTTTTTTCTTAACATAAGTTCTCGCGGTAATGTTGTGGTTAAATGGTGCAAATTTGCTGAAATATTTAACCTAGAGTACAATTGTCTGCCATGGGTATTGAGCTGTTATAATTTTTGCCCAGGAAAGCCTTGGCACATGCACATATTTACTAAATGAGAACCAGGGAAGAGATGCTTTATACAATTAAGGTTTTGTTTATCATTGTAAGAAGGCTGTTTCAGGTGCACCAGAGAAACTATGTATGCACCCATTGTTGCAGGCAAGATTCTGGACACCCAGGTGCACCTAAAGAAGTGGTTTGTGTGAGAGGGATGTGTACAAGGATTGAAAAGAGAAAATGCAGTCTAATTCCAGTCTGCCATAGGGGCAAGGCCAAAATCTAATCTGACTTTGCACTAAAAAGAAATTGCAGAATATCTTAGCAGAATTTGGCTAGGTAGTTCACAGGCCTTCCGTGCACTTTGCACAGGATCCACCAGTAATTCTGGCAGGATGAATGTGATGAAGCATGTGCTTTCCACTCAGCAGCAGCTGAAGAGGCTTAATGTGGAACCTAATTATCTCCTCCAGCTGTGACCAAGCAGCCAGTTAGAAACAGCTGCTGTGAGAGACAGTGTGGGCAGCAGGTGGAGTAGTTGTGCGATACAGGTGAGAGAAGCTTCAAAAAGAGAAGTATCTAGAGGAAAAACAGCCACGCAGCAATGGGTAGGAACAGCATGGGCAAATGGCAAAGGAAAGAAAAAATGGTCCTTGGTTATTGAACAAGAACAGAGAGGAGAGTCCAGAACTAAAGGTTCATTTCTTCTCTCATATGGAAGGGGAAGCAGGAGCTGCAGAGCTGAGGGTCCAAGGATTCCTGTGTTTGAGATTAGAGAGACACTGCAGTGCGTATGACCCCTCTGGTCTTTGGGTTATGATTTTAAACACCACTTTTTCCTGCTCTTCTTTCAGGTCCACGATCTCGTGATGGGAAGACATCTATACCAGGTCAAGCAGTTCTCATACCATGGATTCTGTTGTGCTTGATGCCTTATCCTTTCTCAGTGGTGTAAATACAGAGTGCACCAGAAGAACGTTATATGGGTAAGTGATTCTGAGAAGGTGGGTTAGCCAACAAAACTTCAACAAACATTTCTGTTTGGAAAGTTGTATGGGGAGGTTACTGAACTAAATAGGCAGTTAGTCTGACTTAGATCTTGGCATCTTGGAGGAGAACGGAAGAGAATCTACTAAACTTGTGATTTTGCAGAATTCATTTACTTACCCCAGCAAATAGGAAGCATTTGATGCATACTTCCTACAGTCTCTGTTTCCCTGTGACATTTACTCTTTTGGAAAGCTTTGTTAGGCATGGTCTTTACACTGTGAAAGGTTCCTCTTCCTTGAAAAACAACTTGTTATTTATTCAAAACAAGATATTGCTGATTTCCAAGGCTGCAGGTGCAATATCGTAGGGAGCAAAACTGACAGCAAAGCCATGCAGATTATAACATTGTAAAGTCATGACACTTTTATTAACGACTGGGGCAAAAAAGAAGGCAGTTCCCTTTTATTCTTCCTCCCAAACCTGCTGGTGGCTGGGAATGCAGTTTGTACTGAGTATGCTTTCTGAAAGGATACATGTGCTGGATTCATCCTCTGCTTTGGAAGAAGTGGTAGCAGTTCCTATGACTTCAGTAAAGAATATGAGGGGAATGGTATCTAACTCATAGAAAAGATGTGTAAGAAGCTACTATGCTAAAAGATTGGGTAATGTTTATAGTCTGCTCAGCATTTTGCCACTTGCTGTATGGCTATATTAAGTGCTTATTAAGTGTCTTAGTTTAACATCATACACACCGTCTTTATAATACTTGTTTGGATTTCGTGTCTTATCTCTGTCGTACATAATAAGTATGCATGATCACCTAATCATGTCTATGAAATGATAAATCACAAGATGAATAGCTTTAACAGTTTGAAAGAAAATGAAAAATATATAATTTATAAAAGAGATTCTTCTACAGGAGATTGTGGAGAGGCATAATAAAAAATAAAAAGTTTTCTCATTTCTGGGTATGAGGTTTTTAAACATCCCCTTCTACAACAATTAAATTTTCATGTTCAGTCGGGGCACTGTAGTGTGCTGGTACCTTACCTGCACTCACATTTCTTTCCTCTCTATATCCACAAGAGTGAGAGGAAGCATTTTTGAGGAAAGTACTTGGGACAAAAGGATCCTAAAGAGCTGACGGATTTATGTATGTTACCTTTGCCATCATAGACATATTCTTTAAAGCTCCGAAGTACAACTAGCTGAACATGAGCAGACTGTTCAGCCCCTGGAGATCCCCGTTGCCTTCAGGAGTAATCAGCTTGGGCACAGCAATCTGACCCGAAAGTGTACTTCTGAGCACAGGCATGGAAATATCACCATCTTTATCCCATTGCTTTGGTTCTAAGCGCGTGATTGTGAGAATGAGATAAGCCAGAGTGAATGAAAGCAATCTAAATGACGACACCAGCAAAATTTCTCTTTATTTAACACACTATTCTTCCACTGTATTTATCAATTCTTTTTTACTCTTCATGTCTTACTAAACCTGAACTGAAAGATCAGAGGGAAAAAAGAGAGAGAGAGAGGGAGGGATCAAGTAAGTTTTATCTCACTGAAAGGGATGAAAAAACTCCCATTGACTTCAATGAGCACATCTCCTTTTGTGCTTTATTTTGAATCAGGAGTGTGCTTTTGAAGAAAATTTTATCATCGCCACTTACTGTGCTTTGTTTCACATGATGGAAGTGATCGTAGAGACACAAACTGAGTTCTTTTTGAGTTAGACTGAACTTAAGGGTGCATTCCAGAAGTACACCTAATACAC
The DNA here is from genome assembly GCA_035590195.1 of Aviceda cuculoides. Lineage (NCBI taxonomy): Eukaryota > Metazoa > Chordata > Aves > Accipitriformes > Accipitridae > Aviceda > Aviceda cuculoides. The sequence continues at coordinate 1,932,185 of JAVJGG010000094.1, forward strand.
TTCAAATGAACATTCAGCCCATGGGATGAGAGAAGGGCTAATCTGAAATGAAAATGCTGTCAAATGGATGTAATGTGAATATGAAGTCCTGTGCACCACTGTTTCGTTTTGTAAGTCTTCTCCTGCTAGGCCACATTCTTTGCAAATACAGAGATGACCGGTGAATCCAGGATTGGTCTATGTATTCTTTGTTTTGAAAGGCACTGTGCTCTTCAGTGCTTTAATAGCTGCCTTAAAACATGTTGACTGTTGTGATGGCTTACGGAAATGGGGAGCAATTCAGTTGATATTTAATATGAAATTGAAATTATGAGAAGGAAAGAAATATCTGAAATTAATTTAAGACTGTGCTTCATCTTCTGAGTTTAAAAATACTGTGGATTATAATTTAGAGGGCTCTTACAGGGAATTGTTAGTACTAAGTACTGTGCTTGACAGGTTTAAAACATAAACGTCTTGGAGAAAATGACATTTTCAGGATGCATGTCTGCAGAACCAACTTATCACCATAAATTAAATGCTCTGCCTAGAGTTAAATAGCTAGGCTGTATTTGCCCTCTTTCTAATACTGTAATCATATCTTGTGAAGCTTCATTATTTAGTTTTGAGGGGGTTTCTATATGAAAATTTGAAAGGAAAAATTGGACAGCTCTTTTGTGAGAGGGAACAGGAATACGGTATGTGGGTTTGTGCATTATAGTAGTTTTGTGCAGTCTTACAGCACATGGCTTTTTAATTGTGACCACTTTAAAAATATATTATTAGTGATCTGAATTAATTAGAGATAATGTAAAAATCAAGGGCATAAAAAGACATGTCACATAGCATGTGTTTGCTCATTAGATATGACAGTAACTCTGCAGGGGAAATTAATATTGATATAAATATTGAAACAGAAATACACTGGAGAGGAAAAGAGGCTGAGCACTGTTCTTTGCCAGCATTAATAATGGGAAAATAAACCAGAAATTAATATTGACTACAACTTCTCATACACTAAGTGTGTTCTGTGGCTCAGTAGGTTCCTCCCAGTACCATTTGATTTCTCTGAGACAAATGGTGTTTCCAGTAATACTGCTATGCTTTAGGCAAGGAAGACTCCATAACTGTGTCATTTTTCCTAGCTGCCATTATACTACAAAATTTGTGTGAAAACTTGGAGTGTGTGCTACGACCTACACAGCCTTTGTAGTGTAAATGAAAGCAGGAGCAGTCAGTATACATACTAAGCATTACACAAATTTCTCCATTCAATTTTCTGGCTCTATTTGTGGGGTAAGCAGATCTGTTGCTATTTCTGTGCTATTTGCTCTCTCTGGTAGCAAGCCAGCAGTTCTTGTTTATTGGGAGTAGGGCAGTGGGCTGTTTTCCCAAGTGTATACTTTTTTTGTTGTTTAGTTTTTAACTGAGTGAATTTAGAGCTGTACCAAAATGTATGTTTAAGTTGCATTTCAGAAGTATTTGCAAACGTTTTGACTAGCAGAAGTTTGTCTTTTGTCACTGTAATTGGGTAAAGCCTGGTTGTTTTTTTTTTTTTTAATATTAAAAAAGATGTTCAATAGTTAGTAGTTCAATAGTTAAGAATATGAAGCGTATTGTAAATCATTGATGTGATGCTAATCTTGTCTGGTTACTGCCTGTAAGAAGCGCTTCATCTCCATTGGGATTCCCCAGTAGGACAGTAAGTGGGACCCAGTGTGCTGATACGGTTTCCTATCATTCTCCTCAATTTCTTTCCTTTGTTCCTACTTCTGTCTTTGTGAAACGTGGAGCAGATGTAAGGAACTCCCACTACAGAGTTCCCATGCTAACGTCACTGAGCGGTTGTGAACTAACTCGTGCCAGCGGCGGGCTCCCAGTTCAGACGCGGTGTGCTGACTAGTGCCTTTGCTGGCTTAGTTTCTGGTAGCTGGCAACTTGTGACCACCTGCTAGCTGTACCACAGAAAAGCCCTTATGTATGTGGTATCTCCAGTAGAAGGGCCTGCAGCTATGCTACAGTCACTGTTAGGGATTAAAACTTCATCAGTGCAGGAAGTCTTTAGGATTTTCAGTGTCTTGAAGTGAGGAAGTTTGGGCTTTTTTCTCTGTGTGTTTATACAGCATCCCTTAGTACCGTGGGGGACCTGGCTTCTGTGTTTTGCAGTGATATTCCGAACACGTGCTGGTTACATGCAAAAAATACTATTTTAGTAGTGAATAGAAAGATACCGTTCTGACCTTTCTCCCATGTCAGGTGATGGCCCGTGACCTAAGAGGTCAGGGCAGTTGATCAGAGCCAGTACAGTTGGAGCACCAGTTTCCTGGATATGAGGATCTAGATAAAAACTTGCATCATTATTCTCTCAGTGTAGCCCAAAATTATTTGCCAGCAGGCTGGTCTTCAATTTTACCTTTCAGGTTTGTTCCAAAGGATTGTAGAGAAACTTAATACTTTCTTTAATGTTCATTCTTGCATTCTTCTTGTTGTTGGGGTTTGGGTTTTTTTTGTTGGTTTTGTTTTGTTTTGGTTTTTTTCTTTAATAAAAACAGAACCTGTATGCTTTGCCGGTCACTAGCAAGTAGAGTGCCTTATTTATGTTAAGGATAGATAAGGTTATATAAATGTTGAAATGAAATCCTGTTTATGTTCATCTGCTGTTTGAGTTTCTGAATGTTATGACCAGGATGTTTTTTTCTTCTGTTCAAAAGAAGAAAATGAAAATTAAGCTATCAGCTGAAAGTTTCTACAGTGCATGTGAGATACTTTAGCAGCATAACCTATTCTGTTACCTGTGTCCTCTTTCTAGTGGATTGGAAGGGGCATGCCTAGTCTTAATAGCAAAACCATGGGTTATGGCCACAGTCGAATTCAACAAGTTCCTAATTTGTCGTAATTTATGCTGCCGGAATAATAGTGGAGTATATACTTTGTGATCAAAGGGGTATAGATCGCTGAGCTGGCTCAAAATTAGTTTCACAGAAATAGCAGGAGTGTTTAGTGTGTGAAAATTTCTGTCATTCTTGTGGGGTGGAACACTGACTCGTTGCATTAACTGGCTTATTAATGGTAAATTTGAGACCTCTGATAACACACTTGAATACTGAGATCTTTGGTTGTTTGGGTTTTTTTAAACAGAGGTTATTTTTGTGGCTTATGGGTAAAGTCATGTGATATTACTCAAATTCATGAATTATGTGAAATTGCCCTGTAAGCTCAGAAGGGTCAGCAGGGTCCTTATGAGCACTGTTTGAGGACAGGCTGTATATTTTGTACACTTGGAGAGGGAGAAAATTATTCAGTGTTTCCCTTTCTTTCTTCCTGTTCATGTCCTTTTACGAACAGCTCTTATGATCCAACTTACACATCTGTCAATATCCTAATAAACTGCAGGAGTTGAAACTTTGCAAAACAGATTCCGATATCCTTTTAACAGAATGGAGGGAAGTTAAGGTAAATTTTGTTGTTGCTTATATCAGAGTATTTTTCTGTTTTGAGGATTGCCACTGCTGGCTCACATCCTCAGTGTTTGCAGAAGACAAAACAGGTAGTTCTGTCATTCTCAAAAGCAGCCCGGGAACTCTAGGTCACTGTGGTCATTCTGCTGGCAAGCAGAGGAGAAGCTGTTGCTCACCTGTGGAGAGCTGGCTCAGGTCTGGATGGAGGGAAAGGTGTAGAGCCTTTTAGATGTCATAAATTTTTGTGTTCTGTCACTCAGCATCCCAGTGTGGAATAGATCTGTAGAAATTTCTCATTGCTGATTACTATGAAGTAGTTAGAGCCTGTGAAAGCGATTAGAATCAAGGATTGTCATGGCAAAAAGGGAGCTCTAATACGGGAAAAAATTGTGCATCTGTGTACGTACAAGTATATGTATATACAAGTGAGCATGCATGCTGTACTTACCTCAAAAATATGCTACGTATGTAGTGTCTGTCAGCTTTGGTGTAGCTGCAAGGACTGTTTGTTTATTCTGTTGATTACCAGTGCAGAGAGGCTTATGTAGCACTGCCAAAAGTTACTTCAAAGCAAGTAGTATGCACTCTGCTTAGACGCTAGTGACCACTCCTTTGCTAGTGTTTAGCCTTTCCAGATAAGCCTGGAATTAACAGAATTGTAAGAAATTATTTTTTTGAGACAACTCGAATTCAGAAGCAAATTCTCGTATACAGGTACTGACCTGGAAGTCAAGGAAAACACTATTTTATTAGTGGTGAAAACTGGGTGCAGTTTCCACCTTTGCCAGTGAATGAAACCACAAACATGGCTTTCTCTTTCCATGCAGGAGGATGAGGTATAAATAATTTTGGATATTGCTTCTAAAATGAACACAGGAGTCTGCAACATTTTATGGAGATAATAAAAATTAAGGAGGTATTATATGTGACGCATATCAATCCATCAGCATCTAGCCGTGATGTGATTGTGTGTATTTGACACAATTTGACAACCTTTCCTACTGGGTTTCACTGATCAAGGAAAGACAATGATTTGGGGCCTCACAGCAGAGGATGTATTTGTGCCCTATGAACATTATACCAGTTATCCAGTTTATGCTGGGAATTTAATTGTAAAAATGTGGACTTTCAGAAAATAGTGCGTATACAAATCTTTCTAACAAGGGAGAAAAATTGATTTTACTGGCTGTGCTGAAATTTTCAAATGTTAAAAGTTGCTAAATGCAAACTGAGCTGTGTATTTTTCATTTGATTCCAATGCATGCTTATTATTTAATAGAATTTTCTTTATAGGCAAGCTGTATATTTTATTACTAGAGAGTGGGAGCATATACTGTATTTTGCAGTTCAAGTATCATAGACACTTAATTTTAGAATAAGCAAGTATATCCAGACGTAAATATGGTCATACTATTTGTGTTGTACAGTACGTTACCAAACCCTTTTTTCTTAACCCTGAAAAATGGTTTATGATTTGATATATTGGCCTGTGGCAACCAGTGCTATTCATGTCAAAGGAAATGACAGCAAATGGAGAGGAAAACATGCCAACATGCTGCAGTGCGGTTGCTACCTAATGTGTATTCATAGAGGTATATAGCACTAATGGAGGCAAATAAAAATGGGAATATAGCTAACGAGCAGTAGGTGGACAATAGCCAAATGATAAAATGGAGCAAGAAAGAATCATCTGTCCAGGAAAGCAATATGTTCTTCAAAACAGTATAGCAGTCAGATCAGGGCAGGGGGGACATCAGAGCACTAATGGACAAGGCCAGTTGAGAATCTTGTTGGGAACTGTAATAATGGGGTTATGAAATTCCCTATATCAAAAGAACTTTAGGTTAAGTCCTAAGGACCTCATCCAATCATTATGCACAAAAAATTCTTTTAGCTAAATAACAAAGTCTGTGGATAATTTTACTTTCACTTCTAAGAGTGGAGGAGCTGACACTTATATGCCAGTCCTTTGCCCTTGCTCCCTGAGGCTCAAGGCTCTAGTTCTGCATCCTTGATCCCTGTAGACTTCAAATGGACAAAAGCATGGATGGATCTGTCTGGCTGAGTTTTGTTAATTTTCCATAATTTAATTCATTTCAGTAAAATGCAAAAGAAAGCATAACTAATTATGACAGAATAAATATGCAAACCTAGAAAACAGATATTTTGCTCTAATTTGAAAGATCCTTTTAAAAAAAGGAAGGTGAGTAATGAACTGGCTAGCTACAGGGTAAATCCTTCTAGGCACAAGGGAGCAATGCCATCACAGGTACCAGGCTGCTTGGCACAGGTGAGACTCAACTGGGAAGTATTTATTGCATAAGTAAGTAGTCTTGACTGTGTGGAAAGTGTGAAAGCCTGCACAGTAATGGAATGCTGAAGGAAGGACTACTTTGAGCGTGCTGTATTCCCTCCAGATTTCCTGCTTCCTGATTACTGCCTGGAGCCCCTTGAATCCATGTGGGTTAAAGCAGCCTAAGGTTGCGTTAAGTCCCCGTGTGACCCAAAGAAGCATTCAGACTGTACGGTAATATATGGATCCATGATTGCTTTCTGCTTTGTTTCAGTCAAGCACAGCTCTCAAGAAATAAAGCACCTACAACATAATAACTTGTAGTGGCATTCTGCCTGGGGATTTACCTCAGCTCTCAGTTATTCAGCTTGAGAAATGTGTACTGGCTGTATATGTTTATATAACATACTTTGTAAAAGAAAATATCTGAAGAGGGATTATCAAAGTGTAAGTAGACTGCTACTGTGTTGGAAACAATTTCCTAGATTCTGCTCTGTATCAGTGGAGGGCTATCATGAAGTATAAAGTGGAGTGTTTTGTCTCCAAGATGTACGTCAAAGCAGAAGCTGCCCTTTTGAAAATGTGCTAAAAGTACCCCTTAAAGCTGGATTTTTTTGAAAGCACTTGACCTCATCTCAATGCTGATGCTATTTAAGTTCATGGGAACAGGACCAGGCCAACAGTGAACTCCCCTGAAGGGTTAGTCACTTCCACGTCCCTAGCTTCTAGCACTGTGCTAGAGAGAGGTCCCAAGAGGAGTGTTAGGCAGCTGTTCTGATATATTCTGAGTCCTTTTTAGGACTTTAATAATAGATAACTACAAGTCACTCTGAACTCTGCTGTTCATAAACCATTTAAGCTGTGTTCTAGCAGTTTATGCCATTTCTGAACTCGGTGAAATACAACCTTTCTTCGGTTATCAAGGTGGCTCGTAGATAGTCTTTTTAGTCTATTTCATGGAATTTTATATTTAAGAGGGTTTAAGCAGATTTTTTTTTTACTAACTGGGGGAGGAAAAACCACCTCAGCCCAAACTTCCAGAAACTTTATTCTCATTTGAACCTTCTGTAATCACTGTATGAACTTTTTTTTTTTTCTTCTGTCACATAAATTGAAAGAGGGAACAAAGTACTGTGGTAGCAATATTTCATTCTTAAGAGGAGAGAACAAGGAAGGGTAAGAAGAAAGAGTTTCTAAAACCTGATGACAGTCTGCAAATCTTACAAGTGAACAACTGAATACCTTTTCTACTTGAAGGCCAACTGGCTCTTGTCTAATCTCTCCTGGTTTTATGTTTTCCTGTAATGGGATCCCTTTTAAATGATGCAGTGTCCAGCTCTTACTGTTTTTTTGACCAGGTTCATACATTGTGGCTTCTTTTTGTTCCAGCTGCTTTAACTGATCATCTACCAGAATGTAAAGTAGTGCTAAACAAGAAAATCCTTTGTCACTGCAATCACTCCCTCCACCACTCAAACTATCTTAGTATCATCAGTAGGATGAACCTTGTTTTAATGTCCCCTCTATTTTTCCTGTGCTAGTGCTCACTTATGCTCTGTCACGCACGCGCTCTCTCCCCCCCTTCTGAATTCTGTCTCCCATAGTGCTGTATAAAATCATAAATGCAGCAAGAAGAGTTTAGATACCTAATTAAGACTCTCTTCCTTTGCACATTCATCTAAGACTCACTGGTTTTCTTTCTCCTTTGGCCCAGGTACTGTTTTTAAAATGGTCAAAGCTTCCTGGTGAGTTTTATGGAAGTTTTCTTGTATAAGGAGTAGTTTCTTGACTCTGTCAGTTTAAATAAATTAGACTTTTAAATTTACAATATCGCCATTTATTTTTAATATGTAAGACAACGTGCTTTGTGAAGGAGAAAACTGCAGCTTTTAATTACTTAGTATTTGTTTAATTTCCTAGTAATCACTACAGCAAATTCTGATGTGTTGTAGCATATTTACTTTCATTTTTTACCATATTTCCTATGTTTGAGTTAGAAATGTATTATTTTGCATTTTGCACTGTCATTCTGGAGTTCTTGACCATGTGGTGATGGCAGAATTTTTGAATAATGAGCATTGTCTCTTAAGGAAAATAGACTTATATTGTGTTCTGAAATGTTATCATCACTCCTTAAGAAATATGTAAAATAATGTCATGAAATAAAGTTCTTTGGCAGGACCTTGTTGCACAGCTGTTACAAATGTGAACAAATGTGAAATGAGGACCTGCTATGATCAGAGTATACGTAAACTCAGTGCAAAGGGCAGAGCCTGGGAGACAGTTTATAAAATTCACAGTCAGTCACTGAGTGTGTTTAAAATAATTCAAGGAAAAGGCATAAAACTCCAGAATTAAAAACAAACAACTAACAAAAAACCCCCCACAAACCAAAAACCCCAACAACAAACAAACCACCCAGAAAATGAGTGAGGTTTTTTCATTATCTACTGTCAGATCTTTCTACCGGAAAGCTTTGGAAGCTTTCATATAGATTGGATTGTCATAGTCTCATTAAAGGTACCACGAATGGTGCATTTCAAGGGGAGCCTCAAATTAGTGTCGCATTAGCTGCTTATGGAGTGCCGTGATGTACTTAGAAATTGAGCTCCAGGGGGATGCATGACTCCATTTGTGAGTACTCAAGATTTAATCAGTCCAGAAAACACCCTCGACTTACACAGCAAGGCTTGCAGGTTGTGTTTCTCTAACAAATTTAGGAAGAATACTGTTTAATTTTACATACTAGTAGAGAAGATAACGTTCTTGTGACTCTTTAGCTGCTGTACAGAAGAGGCTGACAAGTGTAGGGAGCTATACTTTAAAAAACACGTTATTAGAGGCAGTAAAATGAAAGCCTGGAACAAACAAACTTTTTCTGCAACTCGGTGAAGTTCATAGTAATCTGTGGTGAGTAGTGAATAGAACGTTGCCAATAGGAAAATGGAGATTAGGTTAGCGGTGCTCTACAACTTAAGGACTGCGAGGTGAGATAACAAGACACAAAACATTTTCAGAGAGGATATTGGTATGGTCCTCATGCAATAGTATAATCAAGATTGTGACTAAATACAGGTGAGAAGTGCATTGCTTGGAAGGCACTCTTCAGCCCAGTTGTTCAAATGACACCATAGAGCCAAGTCCAGGGCTGTACATAGTCTTCTGATTTGAATGATTTTAAATACCTCTCTCTCCTTGGATTGAATACGTACAATAATGCCCAAGCTTGTCTGGTTGAGACAGAGACTCTTCAGAAAGTTAGTTAAAATGTTAGAAGAATATGACTAATTAAATTGGTGTTAAAAATAAAATGGAAGCTATTTAGGCCTAATATGTAGAGAGTTGCAGTTGTATTACACTGGTCACAGAGTTTTTTTAATAAATTTCTTTAGGATTGCTGTAAGATATGTGAAGAAATGTAGGAAAAAAGAATTGAAAAGCTTACTTTGGTCGTAGAAGTAAAATTTGGTTAAGGAAAAAAAAATTAGAGAGCAAAGCAAAACAGGACCATCATTCAAATTATGTAGTTGTTTTGGAATATTAATTTGACTTTCATGATGTTTTATGACATCTTTACTGAAATACTCTTCCATTAAGGAGCAATCATGCAGGTCAAGTCAATATTGTTAACTATGAGACAGACAGGTCTGAAAATGGGATCTGTCAATATGCTTTCTAAAAACCCCATGGAATCAGACCAAAAGTTGTAATTAGCACAAGTCAGAGGCCATCACTGCTACAGAAGACATCAAACGGGAACCGGAGTACCTACCATTGTAGTGGCTGACGTGATCAGAGGAAGCAGGAATTGTCAGAAATACAAATATGTAAATAAGATAAAGAAAACAAATCAATATGATGTCCAGGGAATTGACATCTCTTCAAGAAAAGGATTTACCGTTTCCCCAGTGGTAGTTGGTGACTGTAAACCACAGTGGTATTCTGAGAAGCTGTGCTTCCGAGAGTATATTCCCAACATAACCTGGAGAAGAGTAAGTAACATTTAGTCCAAACTGTAGGAAGAAGGGAGAGATGTCCTGAGGATGAGATGCTGGCCAGAAAGGTCTTAGGCAGTCCCCAATCATGTAGTACGTGAATCTTGGAGTATACTGGGATAAAGCAAAAAAGTCATAGACCATTAACAAGTGATTTGTTTGGTAGTGACTGCTTGGAGAAAGTAAATTATATTTGGAAAGTAGGAAAGACATTATCATTCTTAACTTCTATTTTATGTTATGAACTTATCCTGAAAATCTACTGTGCTTGGTATCAGATACTTGTTTGGTATCACAGAGCTTATTTGGGGATTTGGCAAGGCAAAATCCAAGTTTTATGAAGTTAACTTGTAGATCAGCATGAAACTGTTACTATTTTAATATAGGGCTTTTGAGATATTGCAGCAGTAGGGAACAGAGATCTAAAAGTCCCCTCTAATGCTGTTAGAAAAAAGGTATTAATCCAGATTTCTGGCTAACAGAAGAACACTTCAGAAGCCATTACAGACCACTTAGGAGGAAATGGCTGTGTCTGATTACTTAGGATCGAAAAGGAATTATGTTAATTTGAAAACACTATTAATGATAATTAAATTGCCTTCCAGTTTCTGAAATTAAAGATAATCTGAGTTGGAGAAACTGAAGTGATTATAGAGGCAACTTTAGAAGGTCTAAATAATTATAGCTTTCAAAAGCATGAAGTGGGAAGGGGAAGGCTACTTTCTTTTACTTGTTGGCAAAATGATACTTGCAAATTGATACTTAATAATAGCAAACAGGAACATCTACCTTCTCTGTTACTACCTATCCCTAATAATTGTTATTAGAATGAGGTCGGTTTTAGATGAATATCATACTCTCAGATCTTAATAGCTGCTGCTTTAAATTTAGCTGAGAGAGAGGAATATGGCTCAGAAATAACTACACTAGTATTTGCTGTTAATGTCTGTTCATTTACTGAGAGCCGTCTCCTTCAAATCCATGTTTTGCATGCCCTTTGTTAATCTTTCCTTATTTCTGAGGGGGCATCATATTTTCAAAAACTTACGTTCTAATTTAGAAAACTTAAGGTACTTTTATGAAGTAAAAGTTGATCGTGGTGGCAGGTATGATAAATGAAACAGCAGTTGTTGAAGGAACAAAGCTAGTTCGTCATTTGGAGTCGTTAATGCTGTATGTGCCTTAGCCCCTCCCATGCCGCTATAAAGGGATAATACATAATAAGTGCTGTTAAGTATCTGAGGTATCGAGAACAGTAGCTATTGTAGTGATAATCCAAATTTTAGAACTTTGGGCTTCCACCACATAGGCTAAGGTTGATCTCATAAAAGTGTGTGATGATAGAACTGCTAATGTAGTTGTTTCAGTTACATGATTATTAAAATGGTGATTAAAATTACTTGTATTAAAAATAACCAATAAATTTGACTATTACAATCATGATAAAAAAATTACTTACATTGCACTCTGTACGAACTGAATTTCAGGACATTGAGGTTTAGTGGAAGAAAAAAAGTTAAATGCTCAGTTGAAGGTTTGTTTGCTGTGAAGAATGAAATTACTTGGTAGAAACAGTGCTTTGGAAATCAAACCTCTCTTCTTGAGGAAAGAGGGCTAAAGCTGGTTTAAATTTTGTTTTGCTCCTCCTTGATTGTGAGCTAAGAGGTGTCCAGCCCAACTTACGTGCCAGTTACACCAGCTGCGGTAGGTGGAAGGCTCAGCCTTGAGGACTGCTTTGCATGCTTGCGCTTTATGCTCAGTGTGAAACTTGCAGTATGCAACTTGGAGTGGAATCTGAGCTTGATGTGAGTTAAGTGAAACCAAAAAAAAGGTTTGAGAATAAAGAACTTGAGCTATAGAATTATTTTTTCGAAGTAATTTGCATTAGGTCTTAATTATATAATTGATTATTTATAAGTTACTCCTTTAATCCCTTTTACTTAAAGAACTTTCATCTTGTTGTAGTTGACTGAAATTCATGTGCAAAAATACAGCTGTGTCTAATTCTCTGCTGATTTCTTGGAATTAATGTGATTCTTGTTCTCGCAATTTTTTTGCAAAGAAGTAGGCTTAAGGCAACCTACTGCATTGAGGGAATGAACGATTATGCTACACTGATGAGTTCACAAGTTGCAAGTCAGTAAGTGGTAGCTCATTCTCAAAATGCAGTTTGATGTTAATGTTGAGAAGAGGGAGAAAGTGTGGAAGTGTGGCGTTTTTTTCCCTCCTGCTTTCCCAAAGTCACTTGTTTCTTTTGTGATTCTAATCCAGTTGTGATAGTAGATGGCTAATTACACAGATGCTTTATTTTCATATGAAATACTGTATAAGCAACCAGGGTGAAGTGGATGCAGGGTAGAAATTGTGAGAGTATTTACAGGAAGCAGCAATCAGAATAGATGTGAAAATCTGGGAACATCATACAGGATTAAATTGCTTATCTTTATTTAAGAATTGCAGATTGCTAATTAAGCATAAGGACATGATTTTAAAGTGTGAGTGATAACTTAAAGAGTACTGATTCCTCTTATTATGAATAACTAGGTCTCCCTGAACTGCTTATGAGAAGAAACCTCCACATGTACTATTTTGAGTGACTGGATAAAATAAAATAACGTTTGCTCTATGAATTAGCATATTGTTTCCCAGAAGAAAAAATGTCCTATTGTGTAATTTACTTTCCTCTGAATTCTTTAGTGTTTCTGCAGCTTTCCTGTCTGCACGGACAAAAACAGATCATTATCAGATCTGCTTGTTATATGCTCTGTGCCTTGAGCCCTGCCCTTTGCAGAAAATTCTCAGTTCAGAATGTTTGTAGGTATTAACGTTTATTTGTGGTGTGAAATCCTGCAGTTTTCTGTCAGTCAGAGGTATGCCATTTGTCCAGTGGCTTCAGTCATTAGGTCAAAGAATTTTTACAAAACTGTTTACAATTTATGTCATGCACCCAAGCAAACTGTAATTAGGTATTTGACCACTTAGTGACACCCGTAGTTTTGAATCCACCTAACCTACTTAGCTGCACTAAGATCTTCTCCTACCCTCGTCCCACCTACGAGTTTAACAATGTTTGCTGTTACGGCCAGTCTGCTTCACTTTGGTCAGAGTATGTTAAGATGGTCAAGCTGAGAAAATCACAGATGTATTAAAAGTAAGAGGCTCAGATGCATGGGCTTTGATGTGTGTACCACGGTCCTGCTGAGCCAGCATGATACGCTTGATTTGCATGTACCAGCAAATTCACAATCGGAGCACATCAGGGATCCTACATCACTTGCGCTTCTCCTCCAGTATGTCCAGGCACCTATTACACTCACCGCCTGAATGTCCTCCTGAGTTTTGATTGTTCCATTAAAAAGAAATAGTACAAAATGTGAAATCTGGATCCCAGTCAAATTTTGGTAGCATGCTACATCTGCAGCTTTTTGTATTTAGAGTTTTTCCTATTGTAAATTTAGGGATTGCGCTTGTTTCTGACTTTGATTTGGATTCTGTACTCTCCCAAACCACAAGTCCTTATGAATCTGTGTTCTAAAATGAAAAAAAAAAACCTGCTTTAATTGTGATTTTAATTGAAGTGATCTTTGCTTATGAGGGTGGGACAGTTACTGGGAGAGGTGGGGGGGGAAGTAAATCAATAGGTACAAGAAACATTTGTCTTCTGTGAAGATCATGAAACTGTTGCTAATTAAGCTAACAAAATCTTACAGTCTCTTCTCTTCCTCTGGCCTTTTCATCTGTGGCTGTTCTTCATAATGCTTACTCTGTAAATATCCAAAATGTTTATTGATCACCACTGGCAAACTTACTCTAATTAACAGTGAAATTCGTTAAATAAGTACATGGAAAACAACTCCATCTGGCTGTAGAAAATGAAATGAATATTTGGTAGTTTGTGAATTTGTGATTGCAGTGTAAAACCCACGTGAATAGAAAGTGGTTTTAGAAACATTTGAATTTCATTACCAAAGTGTAACATTTTTACATTTAAGGTTATCAAAATTTATCTTGAGGAAAATGAATCTTAAAAGTACTTATTTAGTTCATATGGAACGTTAATGTAGAATTACATTGTTCTATAATCAACAAAGAGCAAGTATACCAGATAGTAGATACAGGCCTAGAAAACTGACGGGACAGGAAAACGGATTAGGAATGAAAAACCTTATGAATATTCTGATCCTTACAGAATCACATAATGTACAGTGAAAAAATACATACATACAGCAGGAGAGGTGGATAAGCATAGAGAAGGGGCAAAAATCCAGGAAGAGGAATGTTCTTAGAGTGGAGGCAGGGGATTGCTGTTGACAGGAACAAAAACTAGAACAAATACAACAGTAGAAAACAGAATTTTGCTTCAAAGTCCAGAAAATACTTCTTTTGGTAATGTTATATTTCTGTTAAAAGTATATCACACATCAGCCTTTAAAGCTACTGTTTTAGGAGAGGTGCTCTATTTCACATTGTAGACATATCCAGAAATACAAACGTTAGGCCACTGAAGGCAACAGTCTGTCCATACTTAGCAGAACCTGTGCTGGGTACACAATTGGAATTCTCCAGCGGGTAGTTGGAACGTAACATTTGTAATGCAGATCAGTAATTGGAATTATCCCTTGCTTTCATCTGTTTAGGTTTAATTTAAGGGTTCAGTCATAACCTATACCAGGGAGAGAAAGAGATCTCGTATTCTCTGGTTGTGCCACATGTAATTAAAGGAGGATTTGTACAAGGCTTGGTACCTGCAGTTCCATGTTTCAGTGCAATTTTTGGAATTCCAAGAAACTGAGAAAATTGTCCAGACAAAATAGAAATACAACAGATACTATCAGGCACAAAAAGGTTTAAATCCAGTGCAGTCGGTGATTGCCACAGAGCTTTTATCTGGTGTTAAGTTTATGTACATAGTCTCATTTTTCTCTAAGTTGAATTTGGTTAGAAAACGGTGTGCCACAATAAGTGAATAAAGCAGACTATCAGTGGTTAGCTACTTTAATTTAAAATTGCAGTTTTAACATACCTCATTCTCGCTCCAGTATAATCTACATTTAGCAGTGTAAGATCTGGCAGAAGGGACAGAATACCTTTAATCTGAGATGTTAGTGATTTGACAAGGCCTCTAGTCAAATGCAGCGTGTTACAAAAATCCTACATAAAGAATGCTAACGAGAGATTAAAACAGGGAATAGTAAAGTGTTTGTAAGATTTCTTTGGCAAGTTATTTTCTCTTTCTACAGTTCTCTGATGTTTTTCTTTAACGTAAGGGACTTCTGCTACTGGAAAGAGTGGTAAAGAAAGATAGCTGAAATAGAAAATGCTTCTGCTTAAGAACAACAGCTAAGAGGTAATTGAATTGAATTAAAGAGTTCTTGAGGAGTGAGCCATGTGCTACATTAGCCTGAGTATATCTTTTTTGTTAGGATAGATTTTATATTTCAAAGCTGCATTAACATTAGTCATAGAGTTAAAGGTTCAAGCATAGCCTGGCTGATGCTAATACAGTGCTTTTAATTTTGTCCTTTGAGTAGTTCAGTACCCAGAAGGGTTCCTCATTCTGAAGCAATGTTCCCATAGAATCAGTGTTAATAATTGTTGGGACAGCTCTGTTAATTGACACTAGCATTAGTTTCTTCTGTTCTTGACATGCTTACAAGTTTTGTCCTATTTAGTGTTTGTTTCTTCTTTGAGTTCTTAGTTCCAATATTAGTCTTTTTTTTCCCCTAGTGTTGACTTATTCCTTTGTTTCAATTTACTATGTTCTTCCAGTCTTTCTTCACTGTGTTACTCATAATCATAACTCATTTTCTCTGAATCCATAAATGGCTCCAAGGGACAGGCATTTCTAATAGAGGACATTTCAGAAGTTCAGATTAACGATTCGTGAGTGTGCAGGTGAATGCCAAATTGCCAGGTTGCTGCTCCAGCACTTCACTGCTCTGGGAGAATATAGTTTTCAAACACATGGGCCCAATACTTCCAGCAAGATGACTTCATAAGGCCATTTTATTTCTTTATCCATTCCTATTTCTGTAAAGTGGCTAAAGCAATATTATTTTTCCAAACTATTTCTGATTTTTTTTAACTGAGTAATTATTACTTAATGATTATCAGTTAATTTAGAAGACATTGTTCTCACTTTGGAAGGTTTCCCCTTTGTGTAAAATGTTAACAAAATCGAGGAACAGAAATGTTTATTTTTGTCTTGATTGTTAAAGTGTCGATTGCTGTGCCCATTCCATTGGAAGTTGTTAACAAATTTAATTGTCTAACCAAATTTCTAGAACTTGGATAACTTTTAAGTCTTTCCCCTCATGTTTGCAATACCATCGTGCATTTTGTTCTACTTGATGCCTTTTGTTAAAACACTGTGAAATAAAACTCTTCTGCTCTCCATAAATTTCTTCTTTCAGGAATGTACGTGAGCAGATGTCACCACCGAAGCTTCCCATCAGTCAGCCCTTCATGGCATGCATCTAACCATTGTCTGGTTTAGAAGCAGTCACTGAGTAATACTGTCGTGAAATTGGAAAATTCTTTAAAATCTTAATCGGCCTTAGTTGGTTTATACTTTTTGACTTAGCTTGACAAGAGGTCTGTTAAGAGATAATAGGCATTTACTTACTGAATGAGGTTTTAAAGTCTTTTAAAGTAGAAACAAGTCTACATAGCCATGGCAGTTAGATCTCAAGCTCCTTTCTTTAAGCAAAATAAGTTTGCATTCAGACCATACTCATTAAACTATGCACACAACACATTTTTTTGATTTTGAAATAAATGTAGAGTTTCACTAATATGCGCAGTGCTGTTTAAGCCCAGCCGATCAATGCCGTTTCCACCAAGGAGCAGATGTTTTTTCAGCAGTCGTACTCTACTAGGTTGTCTTGGCCACTTCAGGTTAATAGTTTTGAAAACTTATGACTAAACAATTCTAGGATGCCTCTTTCCTACTTATTTATTGCTGCACAATTGTTATTTTATTTAGTTTGTTAATTTAGTTTGATATCATTATTTTAATATGGGATTATTATAACATTTTGGTTTTGAAGCCACTGATGAGAACATGCTGGCGCTGTAGCGTGTTTAAGAAGCCAGCTTAGGGAGCTTCAGTCTTATGAAGTTAAACAAAGTAGTTAAGGATGTTGAGTGTCTTGTGTTCATGTATTTGGCTTTTTGATTTGACTTGCCCATGCACACAATTAGATTAAGGAATATTCTTCCTGAGAATTCCATCTGTAGATCATCTGTTCTTCCACATCTCATAGTGTGCTGTGGCCAATGTTCCGAAGAGACTGGAGATAAAGTTCCAAATCTTAAATTTCAAGTGAAGTGGAGCTTAGGTGTTTTGTAAAGTAGGAGAAATTGTGGCTTTAAAAGGTGAGTTAACTGGTCTGTATACATAGGTCTAAAACAACCTCTCTCGACTGAAATAAGAGCTTCTCCCATAAAAATCTAATTTCCCTGTTTTAAATGTAATTTTAAAGGAAAATGTGTTACATGTTCTTGAAAAAGCATTTCATCTTTTTGAGGGTTCAGAATCATACTTGTCTGGAGGCTGATGCTTCATGTAATAATGAAGTGTTTGCTATGAAATGTACTTCCAAGGTTTTTTCTCGTTGCCTTTTGTTCTTCTGCTCTGATAGTCTATATATCCATGTAGGCTAAGGAGGAAAAGAAGAAAGGACAGCACTGAGTTGTGCTTTGGTCAGCTGTTTTCATAATGACTTGATTCAGTTTCTCATTCTGAAACAGCTCACTGTCATCAGTTTCAAAGTCATTTAATGGCTCTACTAGATATAAATCAAAGTTGATGTTCATATTTTTTTCTTGGTAGTTGTACAAGTCTTGAGTCAGCACTGGTTCTGGATGAATGCATGAATTATATATAGTGGCTTGAACCCACCGAGGAAATGGTTAACTGCTTTCACTTACGACAAAGAACAGCGGCTTTATTTTCCTCTGCCTGCTAGAGGCCAGCGAGGTGTCAGTGTTTAACTGTTGGAGTCTTGATTTTGGAATGTAGTATAGCGTTTAGTAATGAGTAAAAGCATTCAGTAAAGCATTTAAACGTGCACCCACGTGAAGATGTATGATGTTATCTATGCTGCCTGTACGATTCAGTGAACACAGACTATGGTCAGTAACTTGGGAAGAAAGGGTAAGATTCTGGAAGGAGAAGGCAGTGATACGAACGGTGAGGAAGTAAGTGAGGAAAGAAGAAAGAGCAGGGTAGCAGCTCGAGCAGCAGGCAAGTAGCTCGAGGAAGTTACACTTCGAGGGAGGAGGTGAGGACAGCAAAAATAATGAAATAAGAAGAGGTGGTGCCAGGGTTATGAAAGAGGGAATGGAAAGGAGGTAGTAAAGGAAAAGCTTGGTCATCGGCAAAACCTGAAAGGACAAAATCAGGGCCAAATGCCTCACTAAAATAAGTGAAAACAGTTTTGTTCTGTATTGTGTGAAAGGAGGGGTGGGCCTGTGCAAGCTGAGTGCCCATTCTGTGCTGTAATTTATATTAAGACACTTCTGATTCAATCTCAGCAGCTGATAAATCAGACAGACTACAGAAAACAGGCCATTAGCAAGAAAAGCAGTGGCTTTCTGTGTCTGGAGGCAAGTGGAGTTACTACTCGACGCCTTAGGAGGTGTCAGGAATTTCTTTTTCTGCTTCTCCTTTTCCCCTATTTCTCTCCCCCCTCTATAGTTTTGGGTTTTTTTCACCTGGTGTGGAGTCCAATGCTTTTTTGCTTTTTTTTTTTATAACTGCCTAGCTTCAGGTCAGTTGCAACCTGAATTCGATTTATTAGCTGATCACGGACCCCTCTCTTTCTTGTCTGATTTTGCTAGCTCCATGCACTAAGTCTGTTCTTAACTTTAGGTTTGCCGTGTTTGTTTTTTCTGTCCTTTCTCTTCCCATCTTAGAGGTGTTGAAGGGTTACCCTTCAGTCTGGTTTCTGACACTATGTGAAGTTTATCAAAGATCAGTGCTGAGGTGATCTTCTGTTAAGAACATAAAAGAATGAAAAAAGAGCAAATTGTTTAGATTTGCACATAATGAAAACAGGAGGTGAAATGGGACTCAGAGCGATCCAGAGGCTGGGCAAGTAATTTTTATGGCTTCAGTGTTTGAAATGGGAAGTAATGAATCTGGTAGAGAATAATTATCTTTTATTACTGCTTTGTAACTATTCACAACTGCACCATGCTGTTCCAAGGCTGGATTATGGTGGATAATCTAATCTTAAATTAAAGCATGCAGGATTAAGTTAAATGTGAGCACGTGAAGTTTTGCACAGGTCAGGAGGACGGTTAATAAAGCACTGAGAAGATTACCCCCAGACTTTTATTACATTGTCCGTTGAGAAATAAGGGAATGGTCTAGAAAGGAGGAATAAAGTTGATAAATCCTAAATCTATTTTATTAGAAAAACAAGATATGAGTAAGAGAAAGAAAAAACAATGTACTTCTATGAAGGTACAAATGTATTTCAGTTTCATGTAAAATAGTCACTATGGGGACAGAAGGGGAGAGAAGGTATACTTAAAGTGTTTGCTAATTTTAATATACACAATACTGATTTATTGTGCTGAACAGAGCTTAGTGACACATGAGGTCCTTGAGATAATTACTAGACTATTGGTACAATGAGAAGCTGTTAAAACTTTGTTTTATCTTCAGTTGAGCTTAAAAGCACTATAATCCTAGACTGATCTTGCAGATCTCCCTGAAACTCCCTGGAGGTAAAGGTAGAGTAGAGTTACAGTAAGAATAAAGAGTCAAGTCACCTACGATTTCAGTCTTTTACACAGGTGCAGCTGCCTTAATAATGTGAAACCACTTCTTTGCGTTAGATTGATACCATGAGCAGTATTTATTAATACTGATAGGATTTAAACCATTCCATAAATACTGTTACCAGGCAAAAGTAGAATACTTGGGCATTTTGCAATTATTTGAACAATATATTATATCACAGTTCAGTTTGTGTTTTACTTCAGTGAATTTTTTTTTATTCATGTTTGTATTAATTTTTTTTAATATACAGTATCTTTCATCTTCATCACTTATCTCTTGAGAGCGTACTTCTATTCATCTTTTCACTTGTGAGCTCTCCAATAACGTTTTCAGATTAGGCAGTGCAACATAAATCACTTGAAAATGCAAACGGATTAGACAATTCATTAATAACTTGGAAAGTAAAGAAAGAGGAAAAACAATTTTTTCTATGGCATGGCACTTTGTTTTGAGTAATATTTTACAGTACTTTCTTACTGACATTTTGGAAAAAAATAGCTAAACCGAAGTCAAATAAGGTGTTGTATGTTTTGGTGTGGTTGCAGTGCCATGATCACTTGAAATAAATACATAGTGGGGTTGCTGCCAAACAGGACTGTCCTTGCCTTTTTGCTCCTTTCTTGTGCTGATACTTTTGTGGCTGTGCAGTCAGCCATTTCAGGGTGCTGATTTGGCTTTAAATCATCATGCACCACAGATCTAACCAAACAAACCTCTAGAGTACAATCAGAGTGGGAAGCTGAGAACAGGACTGCCTAATTTGGCAGCAGCCCAAATTTATGTTGGCTTAACAGTATCATGAATCAGCCATCTGAGTTAGCTATTTAAGCCTTCAGATAATGTTTCATATGCTTTACTTCAGGTATATTTATAATCTATTAAAACTGATGAGCTTGTTTACATCTTGAGTTTACACACATGTAAGTGTGGGCAGCGTGGAGGCTTTATTTTGATACATTTGGGAATTTTAGTACAGCTTATTGTTTTTCAGTTCCATTCAAAATTAAATGGACACCAAGCTTTAAAAGGTAACACAGGTCACTGAGAAGGTAATATCTTGCTTTGATTTTATTTGGTTGCTGGTATAGGTGGTTGTGTGTGCCAAATGCAGTTTTCCACATCTGAAAGAAAGTGCTCTTTAGACAAAGCTAGACCAGTTAAATGTACATTATTTAAATAATTTTCTCTTATTATGTAGTCCCATGTAAGTTGTTAAAGTTTTCCTAGAAAGTGCTTGTGCTGTTTGGGCAGTGGAAATCATAAGGTGTAGATATGACCATCTTTATAACTAATAATAATTACGTATGGACAAAGCAAAAGTCTAATAGTCTTTTTTTTACCACCTACTTCTACTTTTTAGCAAGAATAAGACAAAGGACATGAGGTCTGAAGCTGTAGAAGCAGCCTTTTCTCTTAAACAAATATACCCTCAGACATGACCTCTTCTGTCTTAAGTTGCCCAAATGGCATACAGATTTATAAACTTCACACATCTGTCAGGTACACAACAGTATGTGGAATATCTTATTCTATTCATTTTGCACCTGTACTTGCCTGCCTCCCTTTATCTTATTTTGAATTTCATAAGTCTTTGATGTAATCTGATTTTTCTTTCTCGTAACGGTCTTGAAAAACTATTGCAGAATTCATGCAAACCTGGCTGGATACTCTGTTCACACAGGGTAGTTCTCGGTGATCTGCTACTGAATTGGAATTAGTCGGGTTTTCCAGGGGGACTGTCCAGAGGTTTGTACAGCTTTGTATCTTCATTAGTCATTCAAATAATGGAGTAGACAGTATGTTTATTAGACTTGACACTAGCATGCAGTTGAGAAGAACAGGACAGGTTGGAAGGCAGGTTTGTAACTGAAAAAAGTTATGACAAATAGGAGAAATGGGTGTACATTGCAGATGGAATTTATCAAGCACATAAACAAAGGTACAGGTAGGATTAAGGAGGAAATAAAATTTTGTTTGTTTGCTTGTTTTTAAAGGATCTGATAGTTGAGGCTCCCAAACCATAGAGGAGTCAAAAATACTATGCTGTTGTGGAAAAAAAAGCAAATGCAGTACTGCATTATAGACGTAGTGGTAGCATTTGTGAAACATAAGATACATACAATAAAAAAATCCTTCCAACTCAGCTTAGATGGAGTCACATTCCCAGTTTGAGGAAAGAAAAAATTGGGAGGGATGCATACCACTGGGAGAGGGTCCAGAGGAGACTATAAGAATAATTCTCTCCCTGCTTTTTCTATAATGCTTCAAAGATAGTTAATGGAATTTCTTTAGCCTAAAGAAGAAAGACGTGAGAAAGTGGAGGAAAGCATAGGAGGAGAACTCAAGAATCTTCAAGTATGTAAAAGACTGTTTCCAGCTGAAAAGGCACTGCCTGTTCCCACACAGCTGTAGTGCTTACGTCAAGAAGCATGAACTTAATCTGAGGAGTAGAGATTCAGGATAGCCACGGATTAAAACTTCCTCATGAAAGGGTACAGAAGTCCTTGAATGGATTCACTGGGGAGACAGCAGAGTATCCGTAATAGGAGAGTTCTAAACAGGGAAGACAACGTCTGTCAATAATGACGGGGAACTGCTAAACCTGCCTTGAGTTCAGGAGATGGCCCAGCTAACAGGGTTCCTTCCTGCTCTATGAGCCATGTCATTTTAATGTCAAAATAGTTACTGTTTTTCCAAACATTAACCTTGCAAGTTATCTGAAATACTCATCCTGTCTTCATGAGTATCTTTTAGAACCAGTAGATAGTGGAACGTGTAAATATTTCAGACCAACGGGTGAATAAGTTAGGGTGACTTGTCTTTCTAATGAAGCTGGGATGTTATTCCTGTGAATCATGGATTGGTCTCGGTGTCCTGGGAAATCTTTCAGGACAGTGCTTTGTCGTGTACTTTCACCTGAATGGGATTTTCTTTCTGTCCTTTCGAACTGTGAACCTAGGAACAGACAGATAGTCATCCTGTACTGGAAGACTAATTGCTCTTGTTACTGTGGTAATAAAACCAATAAATCATTATTCTGTTACAGCCAATGTTCCATGCTCATTTTTGTTGTACATCCCACTCCTACTTCTGTAAGAGATCCTAGCTACGTTTAGATAGGCATCTTAAAAGTATAAATGCCCATCTGTTTGTATACGTCCATAATCTTTTCTATTTAAAAGCCCCCTTTTGAGTAATGAGCGTGAATATTGCCTATCAAATATACTTTTTGCATAGATTTCCATACGACATGGCCCAAGTACCTACTTTGCAACAGCACGTGGTGTAAAGGAGTCAAAAAGCCACAGCAACAATGGTGTGTTATAGGAACAGGGCAAAAAAGATGGAGGATACTGTCAGTATGCTTCATGCTGTTCTTTTAGTAGGGAATATGTGCTTTTACTGCCAGGGCAACAAACTGAATTAGCTGTTTCACGCAAATACAAATTGTAACAAAAGATAGTAAAAAAGCCTGCATAAGTCAGATGCTGTCAGTTTGTTCTGGAACACTCGGACATCAAATTTAGGGATGAAAATTCGGCATATGAAATGCAATTGTATGCTTTTAAAAAATGCTGAGCTGCATAATCCCATTTCATCAGGTGTGAGGGCAGACTTCGCAGGGATGTCCGCTCGCTGCGCTGCGCTGCGCTGCAGTAGATCAGCCCATCACTGTGCGGGCAGGCTGCCTTCTCTCAGCAGAAGAGAACCTCTGTGCGTTATCCACCTGCAAATAAGTGCATTTCTCTCAGAATTAAAAAGCCCAGGACTCTGGAAGGAATATACCTACTCATTCCCGCATGAAGTGTGGCAAATAGAATATTTCCTGCAAGAGACGTAAATGACCATCTGAGGGTCGCTTTGTGCAAAATCCCAAGGGAATACTTTTCAGGAAGGCATTTTAAGTTCTGTGAAAAACAAAACAAAACAGGCCCATGTTACCTAGCCTCTTCTTCCAAATATAAAGTGTTTGAAAAGGCAAAGACAGTGCCCAAGTTAATCTCTGTAGAGAAAATTTGGCTGCTTACTTGTTTTAAGAAAAAGTCTTTATATATAAGAGTGAATTTGAAGGTTGTGTTAATGTAATGAGAAGCCTTTGGATCACAATTCTTGATAACATGGATATACACGATTATGTCAGTTTTATTTAAGATAGTGTTTGCACAAATGCTTAGTTTTAAATTCTTAGTTTGATTTCAGTGGAGTTAGTTAAGCATGTGTTTGCTTTCTTTCCTCTCTGGGAACTCCTTTACAAAATGAGAAACGTAGATATTATGCCACTGATGAAGGACAAATGTGCACATAACAAGAAGCATGGAAAGCAAAGTGTTTACAAAACAAGTTCTGACAGGCAGAAATAACAAAAATATTACTTTCAAATACTGTTCTGAAATAACTTTCAGAAAGAGTAAAGCAGGAAGTTGGTTTCCCAAGATTTATTCTGGAGGCAAACCGTTCATTGCAAACCATTTGCTGCACTGGTTTAGCCTTTTATTTTGTTTGCAAACTGTTTTACAACAGACTTGGAGTTTTACAGTTTTGTTCTCCTGAGTTATTCAGCAAATGCTTAATGAGGACAAACTTAATCTTGTGGATTGTTTACTAATTGTGTTTTCCATATGTTGATATGTTCAGCTTTTCTGTTGAGGGATTTCATCACATGCTTGAGAACTGTTTTTTCTGGAAATTATTATATGTAGCATAATGCTGGAAAAAATACAGAAGCACTAAAATCTTTACTTTCTCTGGGATGGAATCTTTGAGATCTTGCGTTCTAAGGATTCTGTAGAACTTTGTTTCATATATATTTTTAAAAATATGTCTGTTTGCAGCTCTTGACTCTAAAAACTGTTGTTATTAGAACCAGCCTGATGGTGGTGTTAGCAGCTTTCATCTGTATGTGGGGCATATGTTTGTCAGATATAAGCATTCATTTTCAAGAAATGAGAGCCAACTACTGTGTCCATGCACCAGGCCCTTTTTATGTTCTGGGTTTGGAGCAGACTTAGAGTCTTCAGATAGTACATATATAATCTTTTCCCTTTTACGTCCTGCGTTCAGTTCTCTTCTGTTGCTTTTTTGCATACTCGGATTTGCAGTCTTTTACTTCCCTGCTGACTTTGTTCGCTGAGATCTTTTCGGCTTTTTGCCACCCTTCTAGTATTCACACAGCCAGCCATGGGAGTGGCCTACCAGGGTTCAAGTGTTGGGTTTGTGGTTTTTTTTCAAGCTGTCTATGTTATATTGTTTGTTCGTATATTAAACCACTGCTCGCAAACTAGAAAATCTCATCTCTAGTCACTACCTGGCTCTCGGAAAAGTAGTTGTAGAGGGGCGGATGATTAGACCAACTCAGCATTTCAAGTAGGCAACATGTTAGTGAATGTGGTTTCTTGCTATAGCTCTGGTTTGGTTTTGAATATGCCTAGGGTATCTTCTAGGAGGCAGAGAAAAGATTAAATTATGCCTATCGTTGAAGTGAAATGGGAGTTTGAGACTATTAAGGGTTTTGGAAACATTACAGTTTCTGCACAGATGAAATCCACAATTTGTTTATGAAACCAGTCTTACAGGATGCGCCTAAGCAGTGTGAATGTTTAAAGTGTGATGCTTATTGATTTCAAAACACAACATGACATACGTTGTCTGACTCCCACTCTGTATTTATGTCTTTGCAATTGGGGAAAAAAGGGGGAGAGGAACAGCAGAATGGGATATGAGTCTACCAGTCTGTCACATAACATATGAGCTGTTCTTTCCCAAATGAAGTCACTCACAAAAATCCATTATCTTCCATATGAATAGAAATCAGCCTTTGTGGAAAAGGATGTTAAGGGAGGTCTGTCTCAAAGAATCTCGCCAAAATTTTAAGCATGCATCTTTTAAGTATGGAGTGTACTTCTAAATCAGTACTGCCTGGTCCTCACTTGTAGTACAAAGAACAAACCTATAAACACAGTTTCAATAACTATTATAACAGGAACAACTATAGGAAATTATTATTTTTTTCTAGGATGGAAAAAGTATGATAACTTGAACCCATCAGGTTTCACGCACTCGAGGTTTTTTTCTGTTCCAGAAATCTGATAAGATGCTTTGAAACTTTAAGCTACGTAAGTTCTGTACAGGAGAGAGGCTGACTCTCAGATCCTCCCCAGGGAAGCAGGACGCTTGTGACAAGCAATACTTGAGCCCTGTCTAAAGACACTTGAATAGCTGTGAGTAATACTAGTAAGAGGACTTCATGTCAGTCCAGAATCTTTCTGCACAGCTGCAACTAAAATTTATCTTAGATTTCTGCAAGGAAAATCTAAGAAAAATTAAGGTCTGAGAGAACTGACTTGTAAAAAAATAAAAAAGTCAGAAAAGAGGCTGTTTTGGACTAGTATGAGTGCATGCCTATTCTTTCTAGGTGAAGCAGATAATATTACTTAGCTGTGATACATATATGAAAGTAAAGGTTGGATGTCACCCTGGTTTTAATCTAAGCCTAGGAAAAAGCCTCCTGTTTAGTTAAAGAACTAGCATCTGCTCAAAGTGCCATCTGAATGTCTGCCCAAATTTGATGGATGCAAATCAACAAAATACAGCAGAGCTTCTGTAAGGTCTGGAGTGGCTCAAGGAGCTGAAGACTGACTACATGTGGTTTATTAGTGTACATGGGTGAAATGTCTGACAGAAATAGCGACCTCTGGAGAGGTGTCCTTCTCTTTCTCCTCTTAATGATAGCCACCCGTGATAAGCTTATAGGAGCTCGGTAAAATTTTAAGAAAGCATTTTGGTTAGAAATGTTGTTAAGATCAGTTTATCAACTCACAGAATAATATTTTAAAATTATCCCGGGGGTTTTTTGTCCCAGGTTTTTAGCATATGGTATTTTTAACACATTGAGTGTTTTTCCGGGATAGTCGACTTTCAGCTCTTCTTCATTGCCTTGGCCATGTATAATCCACATAATTTTTTTTTTATAAGTGGGCTTTTTATTTTCTGTTCTAACTGAAAACTCAGAACTGTGCTCCTTAATCATGGATTTCTATGAGCAAGAGGTTAAAACTCTTATCAGAAACTTCTTATTTGCAGGACCCACATTCTTTGTAGTCAGTAGATTTAAGACTGACTGAATTCTGTGGCAATGCAAATGCACAGAAAAGAAATAGTGCAGCAAATTAATGTAAAAATGAAAGTAGAAGGATTTTTTTATTGACCTAAATTATGAAAATGAACATACAAACAGAATATAATCTTTACATAACTGGTTTTGTTACTACATTCAGTTTAGTTTATGCTTCCTTAAATTTTTAATGTGCTTCAGAGTTTTTAGCTGACAGTTATTACTTTCATATAGAGACTATCTAGTGAGATCTGTGGTTTGGGAATTTGGTGAAAGAATAGTTTGGAGATTCAGCAGCCCAGCTCTGAGAGCACTTGGGATTGATAGAAGATGCTGCTAAAGGTGAAATATTAAAACTACCATGTGTCTGAGTTTAGATGACAAGAAAGGAAGCCCTCCGTATGGATCTAAGTTGCTGTACAGTACTTTATTCATGTTCTGGAAAATGGTGTAATAATAATTTACATGTAATCTATCAGAATGTTTTCAAACACTTCACTTAAATCCTCCAAATTTTGTGTGGATTTCAGATTTCATGTGTGTTTATAAACATACATATATGCAAACAAACATAAACGCACTCACACATGGACATTCATGTTGAACTCAATAGTTACATGGCAAATTCTGTGGTTAAGAATCGTAGAGTAAGTGGGCTTCTTACGTGTATGCAGCTAAATAGTTCCAGAGACCTGTGGGAGAGTCTAGTTTCAATGTCAAAAGCAAGCGTTCACAAATACAAGTATTAGCCACTGTTTATCACTACTTCTTCCTTATATATTTATTTCTTTAAAAATCTCTACACTGTGCCAGTGCAGATCTTACGATGTCGGGATTACAGGGGACATTACTTTGGTACCAGAGTGCCAAAAGGCACGGTTGTATTGTCATTTGGTGACTGGCCTTAGTAGAGGAATTTGTATCAGTTCGTCAAGATGCCTAAAATAAGTTGTCATCACATGTTTATGTAACTTAGCTCCTCGAAGTGCCGTAAATTGCATTGCCCCGCAGGTCCCAAGCAGTGGGTCAAATGAATCAATTTTGTTCAGCTTGTGGGGGCTTTAGGAGAGCACCTACTGGGTGTCGTGTTAGTGAGGAATTTAGTCATCGACTCTGTGGAAATACTGGATCACTTGGCAATGAGGAAGTAAGAGTCAGCCTCCTCGTTGCCTATACTATGTTTTCTGTGAATAATAGAGAATCAAAAACCCCTAGACAAACAGAACTGATAAGCACAAATTTGCTTCTTGAAAACAGAGCTGACAGTAATCCATTCCCTGTGAAGGGACATTGGGGGCTTTTGCATCTTGAAGGGACGAAGCCCAGAGATACAACAATCATTTGCTTAGTAAAACATTAATGCAAGTCATCAGATTAGCCTATTAATCATAGTCATGACCCTTTTAAGATTAAAGGGCAAAAAAAATTATGTGCTCTCTATACTACTGTACCAGGCATTAATTTCCCTATCACTTAAACTGTCATGACAGTTGATGATGTGGTGGTTGTAAGCAGTTACAACTAAGGTTATTTTTAGGGAAAATGTGGCAAGGAAGTGAAGCAACAGAGTTTACAGCTGGTAAAAACTGAAAACAAGTGTCTAGCATTTATTCATAATTTGTCAGACATTAGATCAAGAGCTACCAAATAAAAAATACTGTGGCAAAAGGAGAGATTAAGAAAACTAGCCCTGAAACTGCATCAAATAAAAGCAAAACAAGCAGATAGCACATCTAAAACCACAGAGGATCCAAAAAAACCTGCAATAGAGCATCAAGTGGTAAGACGACCTAAATATACAAAGGTAGGCTTACACCGATAGCAACAGCAGTTTGCTCACTTTATGGGTCACACAACTATACTACAGCCAAATGAACACATAAACAGAAAAAGGGAGGAAATGTACGGTGAGAACCAGGTCTCGGCGTTTTCCCAAATACAGTCCGCCTCAGAATTCAATTTCCATCATCGCTGAGCAATGGCCATGCCAAAAAAGCCAATTTCAGTGGTTTGTTTAGATCAGCAAACAGAAAAGAAGCAAGGTCTGTGCAATACAACACAGAGTTTAGGATTTTGTCTTCACTGGAAGCTTTATTTTGGCTCAGATGAAACAGCTTGATGCTATTAAGGAAAAA
This sequence comes from Aviceda cuculoides, assembly GCA_035590195.1. Taxonomy (NCBI): domain Eukaryota; kingdom Metazoa; phylum Chordata; class Aves; order Accipitriformes; family Accipitridae; genus Aviceda; species Aviceda cuculoides. The sequence goes on from JAVJGG010000094.1 coordinate 1,960,949, forward strand.
CAGGGTAAGTATGTCAAGCCACGCTGCAGTGTAACTTCTCAACTGGCATCATTTGACTTAGACAAGTCAGAGAGACATGTCAGTGAATTATTTTGTACCTACTCTTCACAATCTAATCTAACAATGTCAGAAGTATGGAAGCTGAGGAACTGACTTAGCCCAGAGGCTTTGTTTAAGACTAAATGACAAAATGCTAACTATCAGACAAAAGATAATAATGACATTTGTCTTCCAGGGCATTATGTAAGAATGAAAAGATGCTTTTCAGGAATGACTTGCAGGAAGAACTCTGTTAGAATTTATATAAAATAGATGGAGGAAAATACTAGGTGATATCCGGGGAAGGGCAGCAGGGAGGGGCACAGAAACTCCCCACAAAAAGAAAATCCCACACGAAACCCAAACCACCAGACATAACAAAGACAGCTTTGTGAATACGGAATAAAGTCACTGCAGTTGCCATGGGTAAACCATTCTTCACAAAAAAGCCCCGTGCTTATCAGAAGATGCTTTCAGTATCATCACTGAGAGAAAATATTTACCATAATGTCTGTTACCTGTGCTGGTCTTCCGAAGGTGTTTCTTGGCTGTATTGTGATTAAGCCATAGGTCAGGTTCAAATATCAGGTCAAGGAGAGGTTTCTGGACGGATGGGTGGTGGTTTTGTTGTTTGGTTTTGTTTGGGTTTTTTAACTGAAAAGTAAACCAAGACATTTAATGAAAATTGATTGTGGTTATCATTTAGCTTCCTAAGATTCAGGAAATTTCCCTCTTTTTTTTTTTTTTTTTTTGCACACATAAACATCGAAGGGGGAAAAAAAAAGTGGAATTTCTAGGAGGAACAATCCAAATATTCAGATCGTGTTCTCAAAAACAAATAACATGATTAGGTATGTTTATAACTCAGCTTTATTCTTAGTCCATATAAGAGAGATAGCTTTATGAAACAAATGTGTTCTTAAAATTCAGTGTCCCATTGTAGCACGGGCAACTTTTATCAGACAGTGTTGTCTTTCATTTGACTGTGTTAGAAAGATACTTTGGTGAACTCATCCAGAAGAAAATGTTAAAATTTATAGAGATTTGGAGGGGGAAGTTCTGCCAGATTTACAGGAGCTGTAGTTTCGGATTGGTTCATTTTCTTTTTCACTGTTTTGGACAAACTGAAGAAAGTGGGCTGTGCGCTGAACTAGATTGTCTTTTGAGGGTTTAGACTTGTTTGTAGTCAGGTCGCTGGTGGGGTTAGGGTCAGACACGAACTGGAGCTAGTGCAAGAAATTGAGAAGAAGAATTAGATGTATTCCTGGACACATGGACTCATCCCAGAAGATTTTTTTATCCAGCTTGCCAGAAAAGCATTAAGAGATGCAAGATCAAAGAACTCTTCAAGCAGTGATGTTTCATAGGCTTTCTGAGATAGCTGTGATCACAGACTCCTAGCTGCTTTTCTAAGTTCAGAAAATTTTTAATTACAATGTAGGACATATATTCAAATGATGTTTCAATTTCTAAATGCTTTTTTACCTTTGAAGAACCTTACCACAGCTGATAAGACTTTATGGCGCTCCGCAAGCCTGTTAAGATTAAACAAGCAGAATTGCTCATAAAAACTGCTGTGGATGTGGTAATTATTTTTTCCCATCAGAGAAAAGTGCCAGAGATAACTTCAAAGAAACAAATAAAAGAGAAAAGAGAGAGCAAGGTGAACAGAGAAAGGGAATTGGGGGGGAACAGGTGTGATGTCGAACCATATCATAACTAATTGCAGACTAAATTATACAAAAGAGACAAAATACGTGTTCACTTTATGGTTGCAGAGCTGGTGGCAGGGTAGCACAGAGATGTCTCCAGTGCCTGTAAATGAGGTCAGCCAGGTATTAATTGTCCAGACAATTATCCGTATGCCTTCTGTATACCTTCAGTGGCAAACAGGAACAAACGCAGGCAGTCCTGCTTTGTTCGTAGCATTGCCATCACGAGGTGGCTCAGTTTCCTACAGTAATTGCCCAGCCCTATTGCAAAACCCTTCCAGCACTGAAACGTCGTTTCCTCCCACGTTAGAGCATTGATGGGTTTCTGTGCAGAAGAGCCGAGGTGTACGGAAAGTGGACAGACTCTTCACTCACTCAAAAAAGCAAGCTCAGCATGCAGGTGCCCTTCTGGGAAGAGTTATGCTTGCTCTGTGCTGAAGATGACAAGGGAAAGACAGCCTCAAGGGTTCCTTAAAAAGTGTATTAGATCTTAATTTAATTACATCAGGGGACTCATAGCCAAATGTCGTAACAGCAGAGACTGAATCCCTGGTGTGAGGCTTTTTCTGCCTTCTGTTCTCTCCTCTAGAGGGCCTTATGGGTGTGTTTTGTTTTCAGTCTTTTTGTTTTCATTATTTGTTTTTCAGGAAAGACATAGACTTAGCATTTTATCACAATTGCTTTTTCATCAAGCAGGATTTAGTCCTATCTGTGAATACTTAGAGCCATTGTCCAGGGTGTTTTTTTAGCTCTAATTAACAACTCTAAACATACAGAGATGTTTTGATCTCATGAACTCACATAAAATATATATTAATTAATTACCACCAATGTGATATTACACATCAATAAAATATTAGTATAATATTATAAAATTAGATGGTTTAGATCTGATAAATATCTCTAAACATCCAGAGAGATAGTTGGAGGTTAGAATCTGTGCAAAGGGAAAACAAAGTCCATTTGCATTGACCCTAGCAACAGTGGTATTCTATCTCTACGTTCTCCACTTTCATATAGCAATTTCTACTAAAAGCTCTTCATAATTCTTCAGTGGAGAACAAGTTTTAAGCCATTTTTAACTTCCCTTTACATGATGATGGGTTCCCTAAGTTGTCTGTTAGAGTAAGTTGGTTCCTTTACTAAATAATATATACATTTCCCTATTAAAAATAAACTGTCTTACAGTTCCTCGTCAGAACCCTGTATTTTTACAATAATTTATTTAGTAGAAATTAATTAGCTTGTTAAAATAGGATTGTATGAAATCTTGCTGAAATGTAGTCTGTAAACTCTAAACCAGAGTCATGTGTCTAGTTTCTGCCTCATTTAATCAGACTCTTTGAGATTGCATTAGGCATTACAAAAAAGTGCTACTGGATATTTCAGTTCCCTAGAGAAGTGTAGGTTGTGTGTCAGATCTGGTCAGAAATTCTAGTTTAACTGGCTTTATCAGAAATTCTGATTCATTAAACCTTAAGCATTGTGTAAGAATAGAACTGTTACAGATGAAAGGTTTCTCAGCTGTAAGGAGAGAGGTGGACTCAGAAGATGTGGTTTTGGTGCTCACCTGCCTGCAAACCATTGTTCAAATTCCTGCTCTAATTAAAATTCAGCTTATACAGTGGAACCAGGTCCAACAGGCAAAATGGGGATAAGCCTATCTCAAACATAGGCTGGTTGTGTGGTGGCATTTATTAACTTTGTGGGAGAGCTGAATTCAGATCCTTGTTCTGCCAATAAACTATGTGGCTATGGAATTGTTATGTTTTTCTTCTTAGCGGTTAGTGATTTTTGCCCGTATTCTCAAGAGCCAAGTTTAAGGATTACATTAAAACAGTGCAGATTGGATGATGTAATTTGCACAGACAAGAACCAGAAGAGAAGGAAAGAGCTCACCAAGAGAAAGCCCCAGAAAAGCATAAGTTGAAAGACAGAGAACGGCCTCTTCTTGTATTCTGTCATGTACTGTCTCTACAATACTTCGCAACTGCTTCGGGTGTCCTGCCTGCTCTAAGAAATTCCTGCTCCACTTGCTTTGCAGTGCCACTCCTGATCGTGCTGAAAAAATCAGTGGGACTTGTGCGGGTTACATGTGTCAGAGAAGTACAGATACATAGGTAATGATATCATATTTAATATATATCTGGTTTAGCCTCATCAGTCCTTGGTCAGCACTTAGGAATTGGCAGGAACGAGCATAAGGGGCTGAGAAGACTTTATGCCAGCAGCGAACGGCCCTTGGTATGCAGTACAACTGGGGCAATCTTACAATGCAGCTAGATCCTCATTGAGGCACACTAACTTCATGGTGTCACCAAGTTTTGCTCTGCATGGTCAGGGACCAGTTTATCATTGTCGTCTTATTTATGCAGTGTATTATATATATAAAAGCCACTCTTGCTCTCAACCAGATGACAGTCCTCATCAATATTCAAAACTGCAAATAGTTGAAGGCTGAGGTAACTTTTGCATCTTAACTTTCTCATTTAATGTAACCACTACTTTATTCAGCATTTGGAAAAAAATAGCTGTGCTGTGTCTTTCTGTCATTGGATTACATAGAAACAGAGAAGGGGAAGGATATCGAGCAAAGGAGGAAATGAGTACTGTGTGAAGAGTATGGCTTGCTAGCATTTTAAGCCCGGATCGTTATCTGGGTTTGGGTTATAAATTCTCCCTTACTGAAACTGTTAAATCCTCACCCTCGGCTGCAGCGATCCACACCCTACACGTGGAGATGCTTTCAGGTCCCCAGGTTAGCGGTGAGCCCCTCCGGCCCCTCGCGCAGCAGGCGCGTCGATGCGGAGAAGCGATGTCCCCAACCAGCTCGTTGCTGTTGCTGGAGGCAGGCGCGCTGCTCTGGCGAAGGGAGGTGCCGGCAGCAGTCACCTCCAGCTTACTTCCCAAAAAAGAGGCAGGATCTCCTTAGCCCAGCTGCGCTCCCAGCTGAGGAATAGTGATCTCGGGGCCGAGAGCAGCGGACACAGGGACAATGGGTCAAAGAGCTCGGCAGGCCAAAGTCCAGGGCTAAAACCTTATGGTAGCTATACAGCCGTTAATGTATGTGGGCAAAGCTAGTTCAGATACGTATTATCCTTAGAGAGAAGACCGTTAAAGGATAAATGTCACTTCCCTAAATCTGAAATGATTCCTTGGCACCTAACAGAGAATGCAGTGATCACTGAAAGCTTTATGCAGTCATAAATGAGTAAAAAACCTGGCTAAAAATAAGGGGGGGGAATTTCCCACTGCTGGAAGAAATTTGTTCACTTTTTTTTTTTTAAATTAGAGCACCCGTTAGGACTGTTTTCCTCTAATTAGCTTTCTGTCATGGAGACATTTAGTTATTTAAAGTTTGCTAAAAAGAAGAGTAAAAAATATTTGCCCTGAGTTTGACTGTTACTGCTTTTGAATTACAGGTAATAGTTGACATTATCAGAGCATGAAACAAAATCCCACAAGCATGCTTGCCTTTCACTCCTCTATATGGTTACATTTCAATTAAACTTTATTAGGCAAGTGTTGTTTTAGTTTAAATATTAATTGTTAATAATTACTAAAGTATTGCCTACGTATTAGAAACAGTACTGTCATTCTGTTGGATTATCTGGTTTAGAAAACTGGGACTGATCATGAGTATTCCCACAACGTGCACCCTTTTGGAGTTATTTCTTTCTTCCCCAGTTGTATTTGTTCTTTTCTTCTACTACAGACACCACTTTCTTTGCCCCAGGCATATGCTTCAAGCAATTTATCTCAATGTAGTCATACATCCTAGCAAAGCAGAAGTCTCTGGAAAGCAGAAATTTTCCTTTTCTGCCAAGACTGGCAATTGTCATTCTCCCTTGCCTAGTTCCGTGGGAAGTTCCTCGCTGAAATCTCCCCTGACACTCTCTCCCACTCCAGCCTGTGTTACGACGGTGCAAACTAGAACAGAGCTCGTCTGTCAGCATCCCTGCTGCATTGTCATTTATTGAACACAGAAGCCGCCCTAATAGATCAAACCAGTTGATGCTGACAGAGATCAGTAATGGATGACTGGAAAGAATATACCCACTTCCATTAGGATAAACTGGCGTTAGAGCAGTCAGAATCCTAGAGCCTTTTTTTTTTTTTTTTTTTAATGCATTAAACTCTTGTAATATTGTAATTCATTCCAAAGTAGTTGCCTAGAAGAATGGCCGGTATCACACCGAGAATCCTTGATGGCCTTTCATTTAACTCTCCATTTGGAACAGACTAACCTGCGTGTGAACCTCTTGCCTCACTGCACATTTCTTAGTTCCTTTTGGTCTTACTATTCTGGGTTTTCCTGGGATTAATTTTCAGGACTAAAAATTGAGCAAGACTAGCATTTTACAGACTTTTTCCAGAAAGAATGCAGAGAAAGAATTACAGTGAATGAGACAAGAAAGTTTCAGGAAAGGAGAAATATTGCACTGGAAAAGAGGAGGTTTGGCTCTGGAGGAAGGAGATGCTTGGGATATGGAATGTCCAACTTAATTCTGTGGGAGCTAAGGGTAGGGAGAATTTTGATGCAAATCTGTCTGAACAGAGTGTTAGGATAATTCCAGTATAGCAGACTGTTGGCGTTAACTTTATTTCAGATTGCCTGCTGGTACTGCTTACCTATCATCGGCGGTGTGGGAGCACAAACTCTTTTCTGCTGCTTTTCTGGTTTAGCCTCGCACACCTGCGTAGGACAGAAATCAGTCTTGGTGGGACCTGGTACAGTTCCCAAGTAATTGATGTTGCAGGCTTTCACTGATTTATAAAGAAAACATTAACCTAAATATTGATTTCAGTCCTCCATTAACTGTTGGAGTAAGCATTTCTTTGTAGGGTACTGGCATTTCAAGTTGTTATAACAGTTCAAGAAAATCTGAAGGCTTGTTTCAGTTGATAGTGATCACTACTGTAAACCGGTGTGAAATTCAATATATTAGTGAATGGATAAAAGCTAGAGTCAAAGCAAGATAGATCAGTTCTATCTTTGCGTTAAAATGTGTAACCTATCCATGGGAAAATCATGGCACAAATTAAATGAAAGTTAAGTCAGATGCTCTGTGAAAGCTATATACCTTGTCTGCTTTGAAATTTCATGGTACTTTAAATACTTTTTATTTCGATAAGTGCCCTAGCCCAATTATGAAAGTGTATGCTTTCAAGGATACATTTCTGATATGTTTGTTAATAGCTAATCAGACGGCCCTGTTGGTCCTAGTTAATCTTCATTTTGCATTCTTGTCTGAAAAGAAAAAAAAAGGAAAATTACGAGCATTCACATAACAATATGAGAGGGTAAAGATTTTCTTTTCCAGCTCTGACTGAGCCGCTGCTTTTTGGTATTTGTAACTGTAGCAGGAGGCTTTAATAGCAAAATAGCCAAAAAGTAGTGGCTAGAACTGGAAGCATTAAATGCATCGGAACATTTGTATTTAGGTTTGTAAATTAAATTACAAGAATTTCAGATGTGACGATTCACACACAAGTACCACTTGTGTTAATAGGGATCTGAAGATCCTAGCAACTGTAGCATGTTGCTAACTTTTTGAGTTTCTGTTTTATTGGCTGCTGTGAGGAGGTACTTGTGACAAATAAAATTTCTATTTTACACAAGTCATGGAAGAGAAAGGATGAACTAGATTGCCACTCGATAGATCCATGTTGAGACACGCCTGTAGGACTCCAGAAAAGATGTTAAATTTTGCTGCGCTTGAGTCGCCCGAAGCCGTTTCTCGGACGCAGCGAGAGCTCCTACAGATGCGCCACAAGCGCCTGGGGCCCTGGAAGGTGGCTCCTGGTTCCCGGGGGGCTGACGCGCTCCTTACCCCACCACCTACCCGCCGCGCCGCTCACCGCGCTCGGCGGTGGCTGCCTCCAGCGGAGGCACTGGCAGTGTTCTGCTGGGGGGGTCTCCCGCTGAACGCCCTGCTTTCACAGCTCTCCGGCCTCAGGCGTTTACCATCCCGGAGGAGGCGGCCAGTGCTGCTTCAGCGCGGAGAGGCGTTTTTCCACTTGTTAAGGAATTCTGTAAACAGGATGGTAGGAGGAGGATGCTAAGGATTACAAAGTGTGATGGCTAAGGCCTTTGCGTAGCGTTGGGTGGCCCTCAAAGACCGTGTGTATTCTGCGTCTTCATGAAGCTTCACGAACTTGTACTCTTTGACTTTTCTTTCTCTTTCAAAATAACTGGGTAGTTTTTAATAGAGTCGTGCTTTGGTTTTCCACCTTGCACTACTTCCATTTATAAAGTGATTGACTCTCTGAAACTATTAATTTTTACTAGAATGTGAAATATAAAATAATAGGGGGAATCAGTTTGTCCAGAGGCAGCCTTTGTTAAATGCCAAAGAAGCTCAATCTAATTGTTAACTTAATCTCCCAATTTTATATGAAGGGGTTTGGTACATCATTATAGCACTCAAATGTGTGAACAAAATATTACTAATTGGTAACCTGAAGGTTGCTTTTTATGATGACATCTTAGGTTAATTAAAAGCTCAGTTATTACCTGCAGGAGATGTTACACATATGCTGAAAAATTGTGTCCATAACTGTGTCTATTAATGAGATGCAGCTGAGGAAGAGGAAATTCTGGCTACGCAGCAGTAAAGTCTGTCCAATAGCGATAGGTTTAGAACATTTCAGAAAAATCTCCCGGAAGAAAATGGCTGAATCTCTTTAATGTCCTAATCAAAAATATGTCAAAGGGAATTATTCTGCAGCAGAAGACACTGAATTTCATAATTAATACATGTTCATGAGCTCTGGCTCTTAAAACTGCATCAGTGACTTGTTCATAATGTTTGCGTTCGGAGCCCATGCTTAAGCTTGTAGGAAAGTGGCAGAGCGCTCTGAAGTCCAGGGAGCCCGCTCGACGCTCTGACTTGTTCGTGTGGCGAATTATTAGTGTCTGCGGCGTGAGAGTAGCCTCTCCCCAGGTCTGGCTTTGGTATGGCCTTCATTAGTTTCGATTTTAAACTGTCTTTCTTATCCCCAGGAATACTGCAGAGTTTTACTTTCTGATCGGTTCTATCAGTATGGTTTTTCAGTAGTCTCCTGGTCAAGGATAAGATGAGAAATCTCCAAGCCCAACTGGTTCAGTGCCTTCACACAGCTACAAGTTTGAGCAGTGCTGAATGCATTTGATTGTGGGTGTCATGAATGGTTAAGTAATGCTAATGTATTCAAGTTAAATACTAAGCTCTTCTACTAAAATGATATTTTGCAGCATTTAATATTTACTACCTAGGGGCATAAGATAACTTCTTAATCAGAAAATGAAAGGCAAGGAGAGTTTAGGGTCACTGTGAATTTTAAAGGGCTTAACAACAGCTGAGACTAGCAGGAAGAAGAACAACATCGTCTGAGTAAAACAAGAGTTAGCCCAGTATTGCACTCTAACTGAACTCATTTTTGTACATTGAAAAACCCACAAGTTTTTTTACCTGCCTCAAGCTTTGCTATGTAAGTCTATCTTAACTTGTTTTCTGGACCTGAGTTTCATGAGGAATGATACTTTTGTACATTGCGGTAACTTAAGTAGGGGAATCTGAAAGTTAAGGCTGAATGCACATCATCATATATGCTCTCAACGTAAGCAGATATGCTTTTATGCATATACATTATAATCAAGCAGGTAGTTATGTGACTGCCTCCTGTTCCTGAAATGTAGTATGTTATTTCTTCAACCTGGTTTGCTAGGTTACTCTGCTTGTTTCTTTTCACACTAATGTTTACTAATTTACTCTTTTCAATTCAGTACAGACTCATTTACCCTTTTTCCTCTGGCCTGGCAACTTCAGAAGCTTATCAGTCCCTCTGGGATTATATTTTGCAGATCATTGCTCTGATAATGACATATCAATTAGGTTCTCTCCTGCCATCAGGATGCTCCTGTGGAAACCTACCGTTTCTCTACAGCTTAGCTAAAACATCTTCCATTTTTTTCAAGAGAACTAGATGGCTGCCAAGATCTCACATTGCTTGTACCAACTGGGAGACAGTTGACCAGTTACCAGTGGGGTGTTAAGATTCAACCAAAGGGTGGAACAGGTCTGGCTAGCCCAGCATCCTCTCTCCGAGGGCATTAACCGTGAAGAGGTCTTGAGAAACAGCTTTGCTAAAATGTATTTGAGTTGGATTAGAACCAAACGTCGTTATATAGCGTTCCAAAAGTGAAAAAAATGTTTTTTTCTCATCTAGATAGATGAGATGTTATGAGAACAAGTTAGTATGACAAGATTATAAATTCTGACAGTGCTAGAAATGCTGCAAAATTGCCCAACTTTACATATAACCTAATTTGAAGGACAACAGTTTGGGGAATTTCATTCTACGAGCACTGATTTGTTGAGTTTGTCCCCAAACTCAACATTCAAAATGTGTGGTAAACGTTACATTTTTGAAGCATTTGTGAACATAAACACTTGAGCTCCACATCTCTAATGTTAAACTAGTTTGTGAAGAGGTACAAAGCTGCTTTGGTACAAAAGGCATTGAGATTTCAAAATTGCATTTAAAATAGAATGCTGTGTCCTGGTCAGATTCATGTCTTTGGAAAGCTAACTACTAGACAAATTAAAAGAAAAAAAAAGCTTCTGGAAGTGGGAGGTCTAAATTTGTACTTTTAAAGTTTTCCTAGTGTTTAAAAATTGCTGCTTGGTTTAGGAAGAATTGCTTTGTGAGGAATAATAAAAAAAAAAAATTCCAAACAAACCACTAGCTATGATTCATTGTCATGAAATAGTGCAAACTGTGTTGTTTAAGGAAGGAAGGAAGTACAAGTGAAGACATTAATGAATCTTCATGTTTTAGTCCGTATTTTTGGTGCAGTTGGTTGGGGAGGCTGCTTAACGTGCTTAAATACCAGGAATAAATTCTCTTAGGCATTTTGCAGTAGGAGTGAAGAACAGCCTCTTAACTTTTGATCCATGGATATTAATTCACCAGAGAGCAGCAGATGGCTCTAAGAGGATATTGCTATACCATACTACTTACTACAGTGAATTGAGATATTTTCAGACCAACTGCTTTATATAGCCCAGGCTGCAGTTTTATAGATTCTTGTCCTGAAACTAACAGCTAGCTGTCAAATACACACTTTTTATACCTCACTTTGTTAAAAGAGGAAAATACAGTTTGTTAAGGAGATACAAGGCAATAAAAATTTCTGAAGCTAAAATTCAATCCTTAAAATCAATAGCTTCCTTTCACTGTAACTTTTGTTTGTCTTGTATGTAGCAATTTTTTAGCATACCAAAGGGTAGCATTGTAAGATTAAGAAGTTGTTCCTTTCTTTCCCGAGTTCCGATAATCCACTTTCCTACGTGAAGATATGACTTTTCTTTCCTCAAGAAGCCTACAGACTGGTGTGGATATCTTTGTAGTATCTCTTGCTTTTTAAAACGTTTTTTAAAAAACTGCCTGCATGAAGACAATGTCTGGGGAGAGTTTGAAAAAGAGACTTCTTCCCTTAGATAAGTACCTTTTCCAAAACATTGGCTAAAACTCCAGAAGTAAAAGTTCTGAAGTTTCACTAAAGGCAAAACCTGCTTCGTTCTCTCCTGTCTCTAGCAGAAGGCCCTTTCCTCACTAATCTCTCTTCTTCCCTTGGCATTCTGAGACGTACAGGACTGGGGGAGTGAGCCTGCCTGGTCCGTGACTTGCATTTGGCAGGTATGACTTCATTGCTTCACTGCCTTTTGTAATTTCAGTGTGTAAAGGCAGCAGGACCAGATAGCAAAATGCATGAAGAACTGGCAAAAGAGGTTTCGGAATTGTTGGCAGTTATCTTTTGGGGACTCATTAAGAACATCAGGAGGTAAAGAATGGAAGAGGGCACATGGCCAACAGACCAATTTGATGCTTTGTTGCATACATGCACAACTGCAGTCACAACTGTGTACAGGTCATAAAATAAGTGCTGAAGAAGACTCTCCCTTTTTTCAATGTAAGGGAGAAAAGAGAGACCTCAGAAATTACCGATAAACTGAAAATTAAAATGTATTTGAGGAAGTGCTATGTAGCATTTGCATCCCTCCGTGTTTGAGTGTACACTGTGATATAACTTGCTCGATGAAGTCTGCTCTTGTGCACCCCTAGTTATCTGAATGTTTTCCTCTAATGAATTCAGTGAAAACAGGAAATCTAATAGATACAGATTTAACAAACTGCATGACTTTCATGAGGTACTGAAGCAATGTGTGTATTAGTTAAAAAAATTTGACAAGAAGATTGTCATGAGAAAATAAAGCAAATGAAGAAGAGAATGAAGATTGCACCAATCATATTTGCTGACAAAAATTAATCTAGGAGGGCTTGCTAACATTTGCAAAGTTGGACATAAAAGGCTGTAGGAAGTAGAGCAGTTAACAGAGGCGCAGATGTTAGCAGAGTAAAATGTAATCAAGATGAATACAAAGAGGTTCTCTCTCAGTGTAAAAACTAACAACGAAAAACATAAAATGTGGGAATGCTGACTAAGAAACAGCATTAGAGAAGCAGGATCTTGGGAGTTCTAAATTGAACATAAGCACGCAGTATGGTGCTGCTACAAAAATGCAAATATGGGGATATAACAGAAAGGGGACTTCTATTTTCTCTTTCTTTGGACTAGGAATGAATGACAGTTTTCTCAGAGAACGTTCTCTGTTATCACCAGAATTGTTATGGAAACTTGTGCTGGGTCACTGTGTCAAACCGACCCTAACCAGTTCCATTAAGTCACTTTAGTAGCACTCGCTCTTCCTCTCTTCAGAACTGACTTTTCAAAAGGATTACATTTGTAATCACCACTATGAATTTTTAGCCAAAATACTAGCCTCAATTACCATAGTTCCCTACGCTTGGCATTACAGAAATTGTCCCTTATAGCCTTTGTTTCTGTCTTTCTCCTGCTTGCAGAACATTTGATTTACACTACTCCTCTTCTGCAGCCGAACAATGAACATTTCTGCTGTGTTTGTTCTGGGTAACCTGTTCATCATTGCATCTCCTCCTCTTTAGGAGCATCCCAAACCCAAGTATTTCTTCGGACAGCTGTTCTTCCAGTTTTTCCCTGTGCTGCTACCATCTTCATCTGACTTTTTGCACATACTCTGCTGCTGAGGACTAAACATGCTACAAGGAACAGAGATGAGAACTTTATTTGAGAGACAGATTTTTGTGCGCTCCTTAGGTTAATCATCAGCTTTTCAATTACCGCTAAGTTAAAATAAGGCCAGTTATGGAGAGCTGTATAAATTGCAATTCAAAGGAGAAAGAATTTGGGTGTTTCTGCTTCTATTAAAATGATTTCTACCTCCAACAACTTTTCATCTGACTCCTGCTTTCTAAATGGTCTCTTGCAGAGATCTTTCAGTGGCTTCTTTGCTTAATTCCCTTTTTAGCATTGTGTTGATTTATTTCCTCTGTTGCCATCTGAATCTTACTTTATATGGCTTTTGACAGATGCTTCTATTTTTAACTTGCTGCAAGCTATGGCTGTTAGTTTCATGTTGTACATTTGCTCTGGTATTCCATATTCTGGATTGCACTTTCATATTACTCCTTTTTGGTCTAATACTGCAAAGACATATGTAATTTTAGCTTCAGTCTTGTTAACTAGTCACATAAAACTCTTCGCACACATAAACAATTGCTCTGTTTAATGTAGTGGCTGGTCTTCCTGTAAAGTTGTCGGAATGATAGCGTGCCTTCTCGTGCTTCCAGACTGAATACCATGTATTTCATTTAGCACTCCTCTTACAACTCCTAATGCAGGTGACATGAGACTTTTATGATAGACTGATGTTGTTGTTGTTCTAAAGAAACCACATTATTCTTTTACTGTCAGTGCCTTTCTAATTATTTTTAAAAACATAGCTGTATGCAGTGCTATATAGAATTTTACTTCAATGTTGTCTAGGCTGTAGAAAGGTAAGATTTGTTTAGTTACCTGAAAAAGAATTTGGAAATTCTCAGTTCTTCTGAAGTAATGAAAAATAGGTAGGGTTATTTTTTCTCTTCAGATCACTCAGACCTATGTAAGCTCCTGGGATAACAGATGATGTTAGATAAAACTGCTGAGAAAAAAAGGACAGATAAATCAGAAGTAACTGCCCTTACTGATAATAGCTGTTGGTGATGTAAATTAAGAAAGCTTTTTCAGAATGCTGGACTCGGATACAAGAGGATCGAGGAGTCTCTCACTGACAACAGAGAGTTCTTGAACAGCTGACAAAGACAGCAGCACTCCTGCCAGATCAAATATATTTTCCAGGAATTGTGCAAGTACATTTTCTGCTGTAGTGCATCTAGGTCTTGATGCTTGAGTTGAGCAAAGGAAAATATATGAGAGACATTGATAGGTTTGCCAAAGGGATGGGACAAGATTTCTACTCATGTAACAATTTTTTTGTTTTTCTATAACAAAATTTTAAGGAGCTTATTTCACTGGTCTTTGCAAATCATGTAGATGAGGTGTGTTACAAGAACAATTTATTTTGTTGTATAGTCATGCTCGCCATTTGGAAACATAGCTGTAAAGAGGTTGTGATGGACAAGGGGACCCTTTCCTTATGGCCTTGGCTGTATGAGTTGTGGGTAGAGCTGCCTCTTCCATTAAACTGTAATTAAGATACTTTTAACATGGAATCACCAAGAAATAACAAAAGATCAAGAAAGATATGATTTGGAAGCCAAAAAAAAAAAAATCACATTTACAGTAGAGGGATTACCTTAGTTTGTCACAACAGAGGTATTTTGATCTTTTCATTTGGTGATGACTCAACAGGGAAAAAGTCTGTAATCACACAGAGATAACACAAGACAAAATGATAAAGACCCTTAGGCATGAAATATACTGCAGGGTGGTGGACTTGCCAGTGACCTCAGGGGAAGTCAAATTGCACTTCTTTAGTGAAACCGTATGAATAGATGTTACAGTAATGGTAGTAGAATATTAAACACCCTTGTTTGGGCTTTGTTTTGGCATTGATGTGGTCCATGTCATTGGAGAATTTACTTCATATACTTTTTGTTAACCTTCATTTCAGGTTTAGGCTGTAAAGGGCTTGGGGCAGGGCTGTCTCCTACTGTGTGTACCTACAGGAGCTTTAAAATGAAGCGTGGACCACATATAAGGCCACAAGGTACCAACTCCCATTGTTAAAGAATGCAGGTACACTGGAGAGAAATCAAAGAGAGAAATCAGGCTGCAAAAGTCTGGAGAGAAGAAGGAAGTACATAATATGTAATAATCCTGTTCAGGGCTGTAACCTTATAAATTGCTATACCATGTTATGTAAAAAGAATATTACTAGACAAGCTTCTTGATTAAAACTGAATCCTGATGAAGGAGGCTTCAGTGCTTGTTTAAGCATTGTCAAAAAGGGCTAATGGGAAGGTAGCAGTGGTAGTTGATGGCATAATAAATAATCACGTAATAAGTAATAGCTGTAAAAAGTAAGACCTAGACCAACTCTGAAGAGGGTTGGTTTGGTTTAGTGGTGTTTTGGAACATAAGCTAGTGGAAAGAATGTAAGATTTAGGCCACAAGTCAGAACTATAAAAAGTATCAAGGTTTCAGCCATAATTTAGAAATGAAAACATGGCAAGAGGTAATCGGGAATTACATGTGGGGCATTACTTTGCAAGTTACCATTGTACTAGCATGGTCCAGCTCTTACCAACACATACTTAGTTGTAGTAGGAGGTAACTGAAAAAATTGAATTTATCTGCTAGCCCTTTGGTGACTTTGATTGTTCAAACTCAAAATGCATTGCAGAGTATGGTTTTGTGGTTTTGATTTGCATTTTTTAGCACTTAAAATTTGCAAGTTATCCTTATAATTTGAAGTTCGTGTGGGGAGATAATATCTTGTATTAGATCAACAAATACAGCTGAGAAAAATAAGGCATGCTTTCAGGAACACAAGGCTGCCCTTGAATCTGAAGAACCCGAATGTTTGTATGGAAGACATTGTTATCCTAGTTTGCATTTTTATAAGTATAGCAAAACAGTTCTTTGAGTGCCAGAACTGTCTTGCTTATTAAGAATGCTTGCCCAAAGAGCTCACAATCGTCTCGTTTTCTTAAGATTAAATTGACAACATCTAGCAAGATCGGCACTGCCAAGAGCTTTCCAGCTCATTGCACTATCCTCCTGCTGCAACCAGAAGCGCCTCTGCTTGTCTGAGCCCTCGTTTTGAGCTGTTTCTTCTCACTTTCTGTCTCGTGTAACTCTGTTCTCCATGCGCTGTCATTTCTTCGGATCTGCTCTGTAATCTGCCATCTTGCTCAGAAGCACTCTCGTCTGAAGTCCGTCCTTTGATCCCTATAAAGTGTAAGATCTCACCAAATAGCTGCCTGACTATTCTACCTTTTCTCTTCTAGATCTTTGTGTGTGTTTTGTCTCACCAGGACTTATTTTTTTTCTCTTCGATCTCTTCTGCGTTTGTTTTTATTCTCTCTGCTCTAAACAAGCTGGCCTAAAGGCAGTTTTTCCTTCCTGCTCTGCACAATACATTTCCTGGCTTTGACACCCCCTTCGGTTTTTGCTTTTTTACAAGTATTGCCCTGTTACCTTTCCAGCCATCTATTGTCTTCTATGCCACAGGTTTAATATATTTGAAATTGTGCGTTACGGTGTTTTTGAAAATAGCACGGTCCAAACCAACCTGGAAAGCTTCCTTCTCAACTGTCTCCTCTTCTTCCTTATGTGCCATGTGTTTTCTTTGTTTCCAGGCTTATTTCTGCCATCGAGGAGGGGACACAACAAAAAACAAAGCCCTTTTACTGTCTCGCTGTGGTCCTATCTGTGGCATAATAACTTAACGTTAACCCTGTGAAAGTTACAGTCCAAGTTTCAGGTAGTTGATTAGGATTTCCTTGCAGTTAGCAAGGGAAATGGACATTTCTGTTGGATAATTCAGTACATCTTCAGACGCATACAGGTAGTTCAAGCAGGAGATGATTCTCTCCCTGCGGATGTCGGTGACTGTAGAGGGACCGTTAGCACACCGCGCCTGCTTGCTGTCAGCTAGGCATCTGCGGTACTTACAGAAGGGAATTGTGCTCGTAATCTGCTGCCTGTGTATCTGCAGCATAACTTCCACCAGAAGCTGGAATTAAGGGCGTCGGTAGTGGGATATGGGTAAATTTTCCTTCTTGTGTCCCTTCGTGGAGATCTTACGGATGACTCTTAACTATGAGCATGTTTATGATTTTGCTCCAAAATGGTAAAATAGTCTCACGTGCCCTACTGGAATCCATCTGAAACTGATTCCCCGTTTCTTTGCCGGTTTTAAATTTGAGCAAAGTTTCTCAAAGAAAGAGGCACAAGACTTGCAAAATAAAGAGCTCAGTTATCTTAGAGAAAGAGTCATGAACCAAACACCAAATTTAAGCAGGAATCCCATCTTCATATGAACAGCAAATGTCTCTTAATTTATCTATTTTTTTTAAGGGAGGAGGAAAGCAAAATGAAGGGAGGTGTAGGCCATAATACTAGTAAATGAAGGACACTTCATGTTGAAGTAAATGCCTTTTCAAGTTAAATGCACAGAAATATCCTTTTGTGGACCATTGATACCATAGGTGACCAGCAAAATGCTAAAACTTTTGTAAGGTAAAGCCTTCTGTATTTACCAACACTATGCAATTTGTATTTTTTTTATAAAAAGTATTACCATAAATCTCATGAATCATTTATTTATAGTTAGAAAATAACAGAAAAAGGGCAATCTCCTTTCTGCTAAGAAAAACATTAAAAAATTAACAAAGCACAGTGTAACAGCTCTTAGTTGCCACCAAATTCTTAGATTCTGGAAGAACTGTGATTTTCTCACCTTGAGCTTGCAGAGATCCTGTACAGGGGGAAGTGCTGAATGAATGTTAGTCTTGTGAAATGGAGAAGGGGTATGGGAGTTAAATGAGCAGACTTCTTTGCTGCTTAATGCATTCTGGTGTTTGTTTGTAAAGCATCCTCATAGTCTTCTTAGAGGGAGCTGCTTTCACATCCAGTGCAGAGGTGATGCGGTAGTCGGGTATGCCTGCAAGACACGACACTTGACGGAATAATGGAGATTGTGATTGTCGGGGGAGGACGCAGCCCTGTGACGCCCCTACGGAATTCTCTTTTGAACAGTCCTTTCCTCTGTCGAGGGCATCATTGCAGGGACCCAAAAGTAGGCCTGGGCAAGGTGGGAACTGTGTTCTATGGGAATATTGCATTTATTTCAGAACCTGCAAATGTGGTGAAATGGAATTTTTGTGGGCAATTACTGGTTTTCAAGTTCTCCTTTCAGTCTCTGTTTCTGTGAATGCTCACCAACAGCAGGTTTTATTTGTTTAGGGCTAAACTTAGCAGTGCTTGAGCTGTGTATCTTGAGTTTGACCGTCAGTGAACTGATCGGGAGAAGGAGGAGCGTTTGAAGTTTTATTTTTACCTGTGCACTGAAAGAGATGATGTTTTGTGGAACAGAATTACTATATATGATGTATCCTTGTTTCCTATTAATCACCATCAGCTCTCCATGAGAATACATGTATATTTACACACACAAAGCAGTTTTAATTCGTTATCACAACACTGAGTTACTGTTGCAACTGTCTGGCCAGAGGTGTGTCATTTAGCAGCTGGATCCAAAAGGAGATGATCAGGTTCAAAGCAAGACAGGACTGCACGTGTCGAAACGCACTGTCTGTCCCGAGAAAACGATAGATGGTGAGACCTAACCCGTAAGCAGACAAGAAGCTTTACCACCAGAGATCAGTCTGTCTCTCCATCAGCTGGGAAGGAACAAAGACAAATTTAGCCAAAAGAACAAAAGAAAATCTTCCAAATTTTCAGAAAAAACATCCCACGTGGATAGTTTATTTTGACTTCATTTTCCTGACATAACCAGTGCCTCAGTAGCTCATACTACTCTGCAGAATTGCAACAGTTAACTAGACGTATCTAAATAATGAGGTTTTAAATTTATATATTTAATAAAAACTTAAGAGTAACTAGAAGAAATAATACTAAATTCTCATTTTAGTGTCACAATTTTCCAGTGCTTTTAATAGCAGCTAAATTAATGAGCAACATGTAGACTGGTATAAGTTCACTGGAAACTACAAATCAGTGCAATAAATTAACAAACACATAAATGTGGGTCTATTTATAGACAAGTTTTGTACGTGACATAAACTAAATATACTAAAAAATTGTATATCATTATTCTAATTAGGATACTAAATAAAGTAGAATTTGCACTTAGCAGTATATTGGTATGTCTTTAATAGATTTTAAAAAACCAGACCATATAAAATAATGTATTATATAGGTCTATCAAAGCATACTTGTTCTGTAAGCTCATTGTTTCTGTCCCTCAAATGTAGACCTTTATTTATAGGATATTTACATATTTAATTATTTACATAATATGCTGTATATACTCAGGAGATCAAGCTCCTGAAAATTTGCATTTTACTAGTTGGTTACAAATTTCTTGTCAAAGCAATGCAGTTTGAGGCAAATCACAGCAGCAGACTGTTATTCAGGGGGTGTTGTGGGGTTCTTTCTTGCACCGCTAAAACAGGTTTTGATATATAACAGGGATTATCAGACTTAAGCAAAATAGTCTATTGAACTATACTGACAAATAGGTTTCTTTTACTATTTCTTCACGACAAAAAGCATCTTTTCTTTTAGAGATCATGTATTATAACCTGCATGCTTTGATGAGTGTGATATCAAATAAGGTTGTATTTTTTTTAAGTTGCCAAGATACCGAATAATCAGCATAGAGTTTATTCCGTCAGAAGCAATTAGCTGTCATCTACAGAGATGCTGTACCTTCTCATTAACATTGATGCGATAACACATGCACGCTCTGGGAGTGTTTAAATCGGAGAACAGAAGCAGTGTCTTGTTTTCATTAACAATAATTAATGCCTGCTCTTTTTTGTTGTTGTTGTATGACTTAGTCATGGAGCTGTTAGAAAAGCTGCTGTTAAAAACTTCCATATTCTGGGGAAAGTGCAGTCACTGGAACTACATCCTAGCTCTGGTATTGGACCTACCACAAATAAGTACACTCAAATCGGACCGCAGTGTTCTCACCGCTGGTGCCGTGCCGTGCCGTGCCGTGCGGTGACTCTGGCAGGAGCGGGACAGCGGAGCAGCGCAGCCGCTGCGAGGGCTTCCGTGCGCCAGGAAGGCCGGACCGAGCGGAGGAGGCGGGGAAGCCCCGTTCCGCCTCTAGTGCCGGGTTAGCACTAGACAGATACAGCCATCACTTTGACTTACTGTAGAAATAGAGCTTCAGAAAGAACTATTATGAGCAGCTCACCTGCAAATTGAAGTTGGATTTTGCATCCTCCTTATCTAGGAGCCATTTGCCATATTTATAATACGCTTCTTTCTTGAACTTGGTAGGTTATGGCCAGTCCTTTTAAAGTCGTGTGAGAGGAGGGGGAGGGCTATGACCAAATGCTTTCCTGTGGTAAGGGTCCGACACACTTTGCATTCATCCTCTGGAGACAGTGACGTGCTGAAATGTAAGCTCTGTGAATATCCTGGTAATTTCCATGGAACTACCAGCATGGCTTATAACTGAGAGCTTAGGTATGTCCCGGGCATTGAGCTGGATGTGCAACTGGGATAGTGGTTCTAGCTATCGTAGAGACTGAGACTGTAAGACTTTTGAAGTTTTAATAATAATTTCTGTAAAATATAAGAAGAGAGGTTATGAAACACCTGTGTATCAAGGTGCTTCTGAGAGATGCATGCATGTTGGAACTTTCTTTGTGAACTGTGTTGAGTGATCAATTCCAAAACCATTATTAGATATAGGCTTTTGTTAAAACAAGTAAACGAAACCCTGCAATACAGATGTGTAGGGAACAGCACCAGAGACAGACTGCAGTGGGCACCGGAGTACTTTTGACTGAACTGAATAGTGAAATAAGTAGTTTTGACACAGGGTCCCTTTCTTACTTGCTTTCTAGTTATGTTTGTATCTGCCTTCTGCTCGCTCCAGTTGGTTGTCGTGCTTTCGGTGTATAGTGTGTATTCTGGAACTGCGTGCTGGCAAGTCTAAGCGTATGTATAGGATCACAGGGAACCTCAGGGTGGAAAGGACTCAAGAGGGCTGCAGCCCAACCTCCTGCTCCAAGCAGGGGCGGCTCTGCG
>JAVJGG010000094.1:1982228-2003900 GCA_035590195.1 Aviceda cuculoides
CAGCTGATCAAGCCTTTCCTGTATTGAGGTACCCAAAACGGGACACTGTCTCGATGTGGTCTGATGTGAGCCAAGCCCAGGGGTACCCAGTCTGCTGGCCCTGCCCTGCCTCCTCTGGCCCAGGCTGGTGCCAGGGCACGCTGCAGGCTCATGCCCCGCGTCCATCTGCCAGGCCCCCAGGTTCTTTTCAGCAGAGCTGCTCCCCAGCCAGGCAGCCCCCAGCCTGTGGTTTTTGTTGCAAGGGGTTTTCCCTTCTCAGCTGCCAGACTTTGCTTTTTTTTCTTTTATTTCATAAGGTTCCTAGCTGTTCTTTGTCCAGTCACTGAATATTCCTTCCATAGACTTGATACCTTCAGGAGCAAAGAACTCTCTTGATCTTCCTGACCAGCACCTAGAGTCAGCAATATTTTTTCCTTAGATAAGTATGAGTGACACACATAGTGGTGTCTTCATTAGGGATGATGACATTCATTGCTTCTGTTTTGAAATTTAGGCTAATCCATCAAAGTGGAGGTCTTACAAGGTCCATGTTGCAAGACAGCTTTAGTTTGTCTACTTTCTGACTTGGGGCACCTGAAGAACAGAATGGGTCCGTCCTTCTCACAGATACATTTCAAGTTAAGTAGGAAACGTCACTGGAATGTATCATACCCATAACAGAGCAATTTCACTAGGAGTAATGAATCCGATGAAGAGCTGAATAGCCTTCATCTGCCACCTGAGCTGCCTTCTGCCGTGTGATTTTTTTTTGCTGCAGCTGGAAGCCGTCAGGTTTTATGTGGCTTGTGACCAATCTCCGAACGGACGCTAAGCTCAAAGTCATCCAGAAGCTTACGCCCAAAGTATATCTGCGGAGGACACGAGTCAAAGAACAGTATGTTTTCCTAAGCACAGCTTACCTGTTGGCTGCACACATTACCTTCAAGTTGATATTCCAATGAATTCCGAGTACTTCAAGTGCCTACGATAATAGCCTTTATTTGGCATGCATACAAAAACTTCACGTTCATTAACAGGGCAGCTATGCTAATCAGTCCTTGAAAAGGTGGCCTTCTGTTTCTCTCGCCTATTTGTCTATCCAGTGCCGAGACTTATTTTTTTATTGATATGATCTTTCCTTGCTTATTTAAAACTAGTGCTAGAAGAAAGAGATTTAATTTTAGCATTGTGTCTAGCAATAGCAACCTTCTTTTCTCCTTAATAAAATTATTATGTTAGATAACCAAATGGTTTGGTTACAGTGGCTGGGCTGTTTCAGGAAGAAAATTCTGATGTAATTTTGAGGGTTGAAGCCAACCTGACATGGAGCTGTTTGCTTCTTGGATCAACAACTATAGGTGTGGTGAACAGGTGTGGTTTACTTGAAACATTAAACTGGTAAAACCAGGCACAAGTTTAACAAATATGTAACTGTTTTCCCAGGAATTCTTCAGACACCTCTGGTGTGTCGTTTCGGTTTGTGAAATTGCATTAATTCACAAGCTTTTCAGTCATTATTCCAACTGAGTAATATTTACTCAAACTGCATAATAAAATTATCGAAGACTTTACCGTAAAGCAGAGTATTTCATTGTAACTATTGGAGTAAATGCTAGTAAGCATGAATAGCAGTTATGTATCTGTGCTCTAGTTATTCCACAGAAAGTATTTTTTGCAAGTATTTAGTTAATTTTAAAAAATACGGTTTTTTTAAAATTTATTTAGGTAAACATCTGCTTTTTCTCCAAACCAGACATTTCTCTCTAATAAAAATGCATAAGCCAGTAACATATGCTTGTTTTGAAAAGTGTGGGGTGTAAATCATGTTTCCAATTGAAAAGTGCCAGTTTTATGCAAAGCAATGAACTTCTGTGCGTGCTGTAATTTATTACATTGATTGGGGATAGGGGCTATAACATGAACTTTCTTGACAGAAAGCTAAGTTGAAATGGAAAGAAGTTTTACTGCATTCAGTATTATTACTTCCTTGGAAAGTATTAAAGATGGGAAGAGTATAATGATAGTAGATGAGAAACTGTATATGGCTTGAAATTAATTTTTAATTGAGGCCAAATGACACTTGAGCATCCTTTTCTTTCCTGTAATAGCACTGGACTAGGGGATAGCAGCAGAGGGTTGTTTGAAATACAAAGGGGCTCTTCTTCCCTAAGAAGAGACCTTCATTTGCAAAACCAAAGAAAAGTCAGAAGCTTTTAAATCTGAATGCTGAGTCGTAGAAGTCAAATATCATTACTCAGAGTCTAACTGGACATCTGTTATCAGGTGAAATGTTCTGAGACTGCCGGTTTGCCATCACTGGCAGACACTTATTTGCTAGAATTTGTCTTGGAGAACAGAAGTTGTATTCTGATAACTGATAAGATGCTTTCAAAATCAAAGGGTTGTCAGGAAGTTTATCTCATGTTTTAAAATATTAAATGCCATTAATCCATTGCTGAAATAATGGACAAAGACAGTGGCAGCTGGGTGATCAGTTCTATTGAGAGTTTTTTTAAATTATACGTTAGCTACCTAATAGAAAATGTATATGAGAGAGCAGAGGTGAGAGAGCCACTTGTCAAAAGGTTGCTTTGTACTACAGCAGTTCAAAATCTGAAAAGACGGCAGGAGAATGTGTCAGGTTATGTCCATTTTGTGCTTAAGAACTTCATATTTGGAAAAATAGCTTTCAGTGGCAGAAAAAAGGGGGAGGGTACAACAAGGGGAAAAAATAAGGAAGAAAAGCCATGCGTATCTCGATATTTTCTTTTCTAATCTTTATAGTTAAATACAAAACCATCTGGATAACTATAGCCACTCGATAGACTTAAATGAAAAACAAATATGCTAGATTTGGAAGGACTATGGGTTTTTTAAATGTAATAACTTCATTTTCATGTCTTACAAAACACTGAGCATATTAATAGAACTCCCTAGGGGAAGTGTTACAGAAAGTTTTAAATATATTTATGTTTAGGCCTTAAAGCCATGTTTTTACACATTTCACTGGCGTGATCTAGGGACATCAAAATTTGTATCATGCTTTTAATCTATATTACATTATATTGTTATGTGCTGAAGAAGCAACACAATCTGTCATTTAGGATTGACATTGATGCCTATGGAAATAATGGGGTTTATTCACTCTGTCTGTGCTACCAGTTAATTGCATGAAATCTCACAAAACCAGAAAATTAGCTGTCGTTAAGGAAGATCTATGTTTGTCCTAACATGACATCTACGCCAAAACTTTCCTTTTAATGTTTTTTTAAAATAAAAAATTGTGATCTTTGTTCTCACCAGCAAGCCAGCTCCCGAGGAAGACTTCTCTATTAATATTTACAAATTTGGCTCCCTATGGTTCTGAGTCACTGTTTTATTTAAATTCAACTCGAGTTATCTCAGTGAAGAAGGCAGTCATAGAATCTTTTTTGAACTGCAACTTAAATAATTATGTTTCTAGAAAGAATTACAATATAAGCATGAGATCGTATGTCTGTAAACATGCAGAGATAGATACTAATATTTCATTTGCCCACCAAATTTAGAAGAATGCTGGAATTAAACTTTTGGTTTAGCAGCCCATTTCCTTTGAACAGGTATGTGGCGTTTAGTTCTGCTCCTGTTGAATTCAGTGTCAAAATATGTGTTGACTTTTATTGTATAGGATCATGTGCTTGTGTACTGTTGACAAGAGCAGTTGATTTATATTTGTTGATCACAGTATACTTTGATACACATTTATTAAATTCCATCTTCCAAGTGTATGCAGGATGGTATATTATTATATGGCACATTTGCGTACTATTTTTCCAGGGGTTTTATGCTTTTGCATTCAACAGGGTGGACCTGCTTAAATGGATGAATCGAGGCAGCGTACTAGAAGGTGTGTGATATAGTCTAAGCCCTATTTGTTGCAGAAACTCTTTAAGTTTTATAGTAGATCAAAGAGAAAAGGAGGATGATCTCAGAGGTTGGTTTGAGAGGTTGCCCTACTCAGCTGATTTTTGGTTTTGTCCATTCAGTAGAGCATCTGCATTCTGCAAATTAAGTCACTTG
This sequence comes from Aviceda cuculoides, assembly GCA_035590195.1. Lineage (NCBI taxonomy): Eukaryota > Metazoa > Chordata > Aves > Accipitriformes > Accipitridae > Aviceda > Aviceda cuculoides. The sequence continues at coordinate 1,986,267 of JAVJGG010000094.1, forward strand.
GACTAGACAACAGGAGGGATTTCTAATGGCGTCTACTTTAGTTTTGTTTACCAAACCTGAGGTCTGATTTTCAGAAGCTCCATCCAAATAAGGTGACTTACCTTTCAGTGCTAAGATGATTTTCTCTCTTTTAATTCTTCTGTAAATTAGGGATAATAATTCAGTATCGGTTTATAGGGGTACATTGCAGATTAATCCATTACTTTTTTGCAAAGTGTTGAAGTAATACAAGGATGAGAGACACAAAAAAGTTCATCCAGCATTAATCATTCTGTCATTAAACTAATGGTTGAATAGCGTGCAATAAATATTCTGACATGTTAACACGTCTTATAAAGAACAATAAGGATTAAACGAAATAATACCTGCTGGGTGCTTAATTGACCAGCATTCACTCTCAGCAATAACTGAGGCTGCAGTTCTTTGGGAAAACCAGTTGTGATCATGAAATGAAAGATGATTACAACTCACACACAAGGGGATGGATTATATTTGCAGAGATACCAAATGCCAGAACTAAGATTTTCTTTTTTGCATCCATAGCATCTGGTCCTATGAGAAAGCAAATTAGACTAAATAGACCCCTGATCCTGTACAATGACTTTCTTATATTCTCATTAAATATTTTTAATCGGCAGATGTGGAATTCTTCTTCCCATGTGAAAAGAAATAATTTTTACATGGAGCATCTGCCAGTCTTTTAAGCATCCAGGCCCACAGAATGCACATGAAAGCAAATTTCAATTCTAGGTTGTAATGATAGATCTTAGACCCATCCTTCAAGACATCTTCTCAAGATCAGGGTCATCCAGAAATTGATCTCTGGCTCAGACAGCAGCAAAAAAGTACCAAGTCTTTTAATGCCTCAGAAGATTTACGTCAGGCTCACAATCTCCTTATCTTAGGGTGAAGGTACCGTACAGGTTGTCTGGCATCTGTCTGCAGTTTTGCAGTGTTGCACATGATGAGGTAGCATTCTTCAAAGGTGATTCCGTTGCCCTCAGGCCAAAACACTGTTGGATTGGGACTTCTTCCACGCCAGCTGGAACTCGCAGCACTCAGCCTCCTTTGCTCTTGGACTCGTTTTCTCATACCAGGGGAATATGCAGACCCTTATCCCGGCTCTGTGGGATGATCAGCTGCACTGTGAACCAAGGATTTGCAGCCAGGCGTTATTTTCTATTCCATTTTAATGTGACTATGTCCTTAGAGTATACAATTTAAGTTTTTAATTAGTTATTAACAGTAGCCGTTACAGTTAGATAATTCCATGAAGAAAAGGGAAAACAAATTACTTGCAACTAATCTATGTTCCATTTCAGCACCCTGAAAATGAAGGGTTGCCAGCAGAGTGGGAGGGAGAAGGAGGGAGGAACACTGGTTGAATACACACCATTTTTTCCCACAGAAGTCAGTAACAGCTTATGCGAATTTATTGTCTGGATTTCCAGGGCATTAAAAGTTTTTGCACCTGCAGACGGTACTGTGGCTGTTGGTGAAAGATTTGCCAGAAGTTCATGTATATACAGCTAGATGTGGAAGATTCTAACAGAAGGACATGGAAGCTATAGGCTGCAATTATGTAGTAGAAGAACTTTCAGTCCAGAAGCTTGTTGAAATCTCTCCTTTTTTCCCCAAGAACAATATCACGGTGAAAGTCGTTTTGTAGCATTGATGTGACGCTGCTGTCTTATAAAACATGGCTTTATTTTTAGAGCCTTCTGAGAGATTGAGAAGCGAATTGTGCGATCCTCACTACAAAAAGTTACAGATTTTTTTAAAATTCCTTTCCATAAACATGCTGTGAGTAATAACTTCCTGAAGCCAACTGGTACTGTATGTACTGGCAAAGGAGTTTTAGTCAATACTTTCACAAATAAAACTTTGTGGTGGAAACTGCCTTTTCACAGCCTTTGTAAAGAAAGGCGGATACAAAATGAAGTAGGCACCTCCAAGATTGCTGAAGGAGAGGGGAATTGGCCTAAACAGTTGAACTTTGCTAAAGGAGAAAGTCCACAAGGCGTCACTGATATGATGCTGGGATCTGTTAGGGAAAGTCTTCCAGGTTTCCTATCAAAAAAATTTTGTTTTCTTCATATTGTTTTTGTAGACTGATTGTAAATCAGCTGCCTTTCTAAAACGCTGCCCGCGTTCCTATGGAGCATGCGAGTCCAGAGCCAGGTACGGAAGCAGTGGCCCATGCAAGCCAGCAGACCTTAAGACCTGCTTGAAGTGACATGCATCAATTAAAACATGATGTACACTCTGCCAAAGTAGTAGAGTGTTTTATTCACAGTTTGGTACTCTCGGCTCTTTCACTGTTAAATCTCTAAAAAAAAAAAAAAAAAAAAAACCCTCAAACCCACAACTTACGGTTTGTTTGTTTGTTTGTTTTAAGGGAAAAGTAAAGCTTTTTGTAGCAGACTGCAGGTCCCAAGGTTGGAAAATACCTCGGGATATGGTGAGCTTTACAAGCAGTGTGTAATGTAAAATAGAAAGAAGGTGCTTGCATAGTAGAAACTAAAACATTCGCTGTTGTATCTGGTGTGGAACAGGGCTTTGCCTCCAGTCAAACCCAGAAAACCGTCCTTCAGCTCAAGTAAATCAGCATCATTCCTCCCCAGCTGAGTGTTTTGTTAAGATATTTATCTCCTTTGATCGTTGTGCTAACAGATGTCGATGTTATTGAACCTGAATAACTACCTGCTGCCTAACTCTGGTTTTACAGTGGCATGATTCCATTGTTTTCAATGGATCTATATGATCTAAAACTAATAGTAATAGCAATCTGTTATCTCCTGTACGTCTCCCTTCCTAATGATGCAGGAGGCAGGCCTTTTATTCAGTTCATTTGGTCATGTGTTAATACATAAACTCCTTGGAATAAAATTTTGGTCTGCTCTGTCGAACAGCAGAAATTAGAAAAAGTTTCTTCAGTTTCAGTCATCTCTGTTAGCTCCTGGAGCTGAAGGAACTGGGGCTCTTCAGCTCGGCAAAGGCTCACGTAGTGGTCTTCTCTGCCCTCGTCTTGAGGTGAGTTGAGTCTCTGTATTTTCCAATGCCGTGCTTTCAAAACATACTCTCCTCCTCATTATCTACTTCCCCACAATATTTGAACCTTGCACCCGTTAAGTTCTCTAGCACCAACCCTTGTGCTCCTGGGTACATTAGTCCCTTTTTATTCTTCGTAAAGGTGATCACTATGACCTTTGATAAGCAGATGGGAGAGTTTTCAGGTCATGAGAGTGATCCCCAACCAAATCTTCTGACAAGTTTCCGCACACTCCCCCAAAGTTCCTTTACAGAGTTGTACCAAGTCCGTTGTAACAGCCTGTATTTGAAGCGAGACTCTGTACTTCACAGCCGCTGGGTCTGCAGGACTTTCTTCTTTTCTCCGCAGGTAGGGGCTCTTTAGGAAATCCTTCAGGCACACGGGCTGCTTTCATTTTAGCTGTACAAAGATGCTGCAGCAAAACCATACCTTTCAAAGCACTGCCATCTTACTCATAAAGAAAGGCCTAGTAGGAAAAAAAGACAAATATAAGTAATTTGTTTGCTATCTTATCCTACAAGGAGCTGAGAAGGCATACATACATATTCTAACAAGAATGTGAATTTGCTAACAGATACCCGTTCGCATGATTTTGAATTTTTTTGTTGTTGCTGTTAATGAGGGTTGTGCTTTGTTTGATTGTTTTGTTTGTACGGATTGAGATCAACTAGGAAAAAAATCAATAAAGGGAGGAGAGCTAGAGCTTCTTTTCTATTAATGGAGCTTATTACCTGCTAAGTATTATCAACCAGCTGGTAAAGGAGTCAGAGTGCTGGAACCAAGAGGACTAAGGATAGACTGCAAGCCAGAGCTTAACTTTCAGAGTGAAAATGCTATTATTGGGACTGTGTGAATATGAAGATCTTGCATGTGAATGGTAATGATTAAAATTTAAAGTACAGTGAAGAAACTGGTAGTATCGTGATTTCTTTCACTGCAACTTGGAGGTGTACTTTATAGTTACTTCTTAAGTTTTAACGTCAGTGGTATTTGAGTGTTTTAGATTATTATTAATAATTGGCCTTAAGTGCCTCCAATGAACTGCTCAATTTCTAATCTGAATTTATGAAATATTTAATAATACTGTGCTGAAAAGTAGTGATGAAAAGAAAAAGAGCGTATGCTCTTGATCTTCTAATACACCTTTCTTTGGCACAGAAAAACGATTTTTTTCTAAGATTCAGTTCTTAATTAAATGATAAAATAGAGAAGAGGCATTTTAGGGGCACTACATTTACATAGTTGTCTTGCGTTATTGTTTTTACTTAAATTAGCCTTCTGTCATCACCCACTTACCAGTTCCAGTGGTACTTTTGAAGGGAGATTTTCTCTGCAATGTCTTAATTAAAATCCGAGACGGAAGAATGTGCAGGTTTTTTTGGTTTGTTGTTTTTTAGATGTTTTTATAAAAGATCTAGCTGCAGCAAATAGGAAACACTGGACATAGGAACACGGGTCAAAATTAAGCCATCTGAAAATGCAAATGATGAATACATTTGTCCTGTTCATGTAGAGTTATTCGCTGGAATGTCTTGAAGTGTTCATTTCTAATGGCCTAGAGTGGTGTTAAAATTTTAGAGATACATTATGTGACCTGTAAGCATTAACTCTGGCCTGCACTGGTGTTCCACGTCTCCGTTCTCCATCATGAAAATAACGGTAATAACTCCTTCCTTTTGCCCTTTTGTTTTCTTTTTGGTATCTAGCTTAAAATTGCGGGTCTGGGGCTCTCTCCGCTGTGTATGCTTGATGGGCAGGGTGGAATCACTGAGTACTACTGTTATACTGATCATCATTACAAATAATAGCTATTACTTCATCTGCTATCAGATTTTCTGTTCAATGTTGAGACGGTGGTCCTCTTCATTGCATTTTTAAAAAAACCCCGTAGACATTTTTTCATTACTATTCTGCTCATTCTGAAAATCTGTTTCCTATACCTACTATTTTGGGGGTTTATTTGAGTTAAAGCTTACATTAGCTGACAAGATTTAGTAATTTCTTTTGTAAATCAACCTGCCATTACTCACCTATGTTTGTTTTCTCCTGAATTATTCTAACCCTTTCCCCTCCCGCAAAATAGAAAGAGCAGCGTGTTTGTGCACTGGCAAGTGTATGACACTTTCTCAGGGGAATATGTAATGCTGTTAATTTTCAGAACCATAGAAACAAAAGACGCTTAGAGCTCCCATCATAAAGAATATACAAAGATGGGTTCGTCATCAGCAAGTATGCAGTCCTCAGACTGTCGCTTATGAAGGTTCAGACATAGACAGGAATTTCTGACCTAACTTACTCCTGATTTCTAGAAGGCAAATTATCAGTGAAGTATTTAAAGGTACAGAAAGAGTAGCTGCCTCAAAAATAAAATGAATGCTAGTAGTGTGAGGTGAAAATGATTTGTTTATGCTCTTTCACAGTAAAATATGTTTTAATTTTTTCAGCTGCATTGCTGCAGTGTTTTGAAAGCCAGGTCACATTTAGCAGGGGCGTTATTACAAAGCTGGAATTCAAGCTCAGCCTACTCGATCTATCTGTATCATAAAGCAGTCACAAAAATGCTGATGACAGTTGAACTATTGATAGTTTATCGAGTTTTATGGGCTAATAGAATGTAGATCACCAGTACTTGTGTTAATAATGATTTTATAGTACTGTTGGAGAAGGGCAGGTTGTGCTACTCCGGATAATTTTAGTAGTTATAAATAAATAAGTCAGGAATTTCAAAATATCCCAGAAAATTAGCTTTGAAGTTTGCAAGGCACTGGTGCCTTCTGAATGTTTTTATGTTTGTGAAGATGTTTCTTACAGGGAAGAAATGCCTCAAGAATTTTAATTTCCTTTCATTGCTATTAATGCAAATAGTCTCTTTCTCCTCTTTTTCTCGCTCTCTTTTTGTCTTGGATTGTAAAGTCTTATTAAGCAGTGAACTGTGTTTTCTAAAGATTTTGCTAGTGCCATGGGTGCCAAGAGAGTTTCTTGGCCGTTATCTCAAACAATTGCGATCAATATATTAATACTTTCTGGGGTCTTCCAAGCACGTGTAACTGAAGTGAGTTTATTCCAAATGCAGTCTCGATTCATACCATTTATCTTTACTCAAGTGATTTGTTCCAAAGGTGAGGATGCAGCTAAAGAAAGGTTTGCAGGGTTGACTTGTTTTCATTTTTTATTTCTACAAAGAATATATAATTCAGAATCTGCAGAGGAGGAAAATACCATAAACATTCTTTAGAAAATAATTTAACTAAAGATGTTTGCTATTCAATTGTAGCTGTTTAAAAATAAGTAGCCAATCAAAAAAGCTCACTCTGTAGAGGGGAAAAAAAGTGTATTTTTTAAAGTAGTAACATATCCCTTTTAGGCAATGAATTTGGCAAATATAGCAGGACACTATTTTCTTTCTCCTTTTAAAATTATTACATTAAACATCTATTAAATGTAATTAGAATGTAATCAAGCTTTCCTGTAGAATTTTCACTTTTATAATTTCATTATGAGGATGCCAGTGTTTATTAACTTGACTACATTTTTAAGAGGAAAAGGAGTAGAAACCTTGCTTTAATGAATGTAAAATGTAGGACCCTTGCTCTTTAATTTCTAGTGAGGGTAAGTATCTCTAACTCAGGAGTAGTTGTCTATGTAAGAAGAATCCGTAATCCATTGACTTCCTGACTAAGGCTCCCCTCATCTCTCATAATAACAAGTACCATCTCTTTCGAAGGTCTCCGTAGGACGGACCTGGTGGCTTCTTCAGACGCGTGGGTCCAGGAGCAGTGTCACTGGTCATCGGGGGGACCTTTGCGTTTCATGTTTTGATAGTAATGGAAAAAGCGGTGGTTTCCTCTATATTCGCTCATTGTAAGAGGCTGCTTGGGCGGGGATAAGACAAAAAGAGCTTTCCCCTACTTTACTTCCTCCAAAGACATGGCAAAATTTCAGGCTTTGAAATTGCAAATGATTTCCCAGTATCTCCAGCTGTCCTGAAAAATCCAGTTTGACCTAGTGAGCATGAGGATGAAAATGTCTCTTGCTCTGTTCTCACTCAGTCAGGCCAACTGGATTAACCACTAAAATTGTTTGCAACAAGCTGCACTGTTCAAAGTAATGTAATAACAGCATGATGGACTTTGTGCTGGGGAAATCTGTGAGAGAGCGAGCGCGTTACTTCAGGGTCAAGGAAGCCCTGCACTTGAAACCCTTTATGATTCATAGTGTCACTATTGTAATTCTTTTAATATTCAGAAAAGTTAACTGTACTTATCCAAGTTTTCATCTATTCAGAAGAATTTAGCAAAAAAGCAGAGTATTTTTAACCAGAGTTTTTGGAAAAGTCAGTAAGTAAATGACATGCTTATGTCTTTTTTTTAGTGTCTCTCGGTTGCTTGGCGCTTGAGAAATTAATGGCAGGAAGAATGAACCCTGTGTACAGGAAATGCAGGAGTAATGCAGTAAGGAGCCACTTTTTGGAATTAGTTGCTTCACTGTCTCGGCCAACACCTGGTAGTGTGGAGAACGACTGGTTTATACAATTACCAGCTCTTGGTAAGGCTGAAAGCTCACAGAAATAATGCAGGGACAGTTCCTATAAAATTGCTCAAATGACACATGAGTTGTCAGAGGTGTCTTGCTTCATATTACATCATCGATTCTTCTAATCTAAAAACTAGGCAAAATAATTAAGCAAGCTTCTCTATTTGATATTTGCATGTAACTGTTCGTATCTGTTGCCAGTGCTCGGAGTTATGTATTACTTAAAAGAATTGCTTTAGAGACCAAGTAGTTAAGAGATTTTAATTCATATACTGTGAATGCTCACAGTTGTCTTACTGATTTGTTTGTATATACTTGTTCAAACTTACAGTCTATGGCAGTAAAATTGTCTTTTAGTACTATGAGTTTATGCAGTACTAATAGAGCTTCTGTTTGTTCTGTTAGTAAGGATAATAAATGTTTATTAATAAATAAAATCAAGACATTATTTTTACTTGTAGATTTTAGAGAGTCCTAATGGAATGTATGGGGTTTTTGTCTTTCTGCAGGTAAGGAAAATAACGCACAGAGTAACTTGGGCCTGTTCAGCGTCACAGGACAGGTCACTAGAGCAGAGCCAGCAATACTATTGAGTCCTTTTCATTATCAAGCGAGGAGGCCAGCTAGGTGAGTACGTATCACTGTCAGATGCCACAAAGACGTAGCAATTATGCTCATAGAACACGACTTCAGTCCATCAAAACAATCTGTTCCAGTTTTTCCATGATCTGGTGGCCCATCGAATAGTATTTTAGTTGTTAGATTAATGCTTACGTATTCTGGATTGAAGAAAGGTGAAGAAACTAGGGAATGTTGAGTGAAATAAAAAGGCTGGTTTTGACCATAATCTAATGATATGAAGCAGAAAGATTGACTGTTAAAGTAAATTATTCAAATATCTGCAAAAGGCTTTAAACAATGTCTGCCCCTCTTAAGGTTTGTTATGACAAATAATATGCCATTTGTGTAGTATGAATCCTTGGAAAAGAAGTTCTGGCTCACAAAATCTCCTAAACTGGCTGACCCAATTTTGATTTAGCAACAAAAATTTATCTTACTCTGGCTACTGCCAAAGTAGACCAAATACACATACGAATAGCACTTATATTACAGCAGCCACATACGGTGATGTTACTTATTAACTTGTCAATATAATCTAAGGAAACAGATGAAGCTGACTTGCTGTGTACATTATTTCTTTGTATCTCCCTGCACTTCCTGAAAGTAAATAAATCTTGAATTGTGCAAATGCCCTGCTGGCTGTATAGTATATATGGCCTTTATATAACTGATGAACAGACAGATTCTATTATATTCATTTTTGTGGTTATATTAACATGAAATTTCCTATATTTGGCATTACTCCATATACATTCTTTTTTTCTCTCACACAGTAATTTTCCAGGAAGGAAACTTCTCTTCCACTTCTAATTAATCAAATATTCTTGGCTTTTGAGACTTTCAAATTTTATTTACTATCAGGAATAACTTTCTTTTTATTTTTTTTAATTCAAGCAGTTTGTATGCTGGTGGTCTCCCACTTTTTCAGGACATTCTGTGTTTGTTGAGTGACCATCAGCAGACATAAAATCTGCATTGACATTGATAAAATAAAGTCAATAGACACAATACAGGATTAATTAGAGAGTTTGGGTTGTAGAAAATCAGTTTGTATAGTCTTTCACTGTCTGCACTATCATTCTTAATGAGAACTACATGGGGCTGCTAGTAAACACTTCCCATTTGTAGGTGACTTACACTGCCACACTTTTTTCTGTGTATGAGTTATTACTTATGTATATAAAGTTAAATAAATAATGTTCACAGACTTACTTTGGAAACTTGACCCATTTGACCATGGGAAGAGGCAGTTACAGAACTCTCAGATACACAGTCATTGCCTACTCTTGTCTTTCAGTATCAAGCGTAGTTAAACTCTTAGAATAACCAGCCAGAAAAGAGGCAAATCATCCTACCTTTGCAATGCTTGAGTCAAGGTTGCATCCCTTGAATAAAGATATGCTGTGGCTTATGTAGAAGCTCACAGGTGTAATGCAGAAATTGTTGTGCAAGGTTCTGTGACCTGTGTTACATAGGAGTTCCTCCCAGCCTCAGATTGAGTGAATCTTTCTATTAGACCTGGCATATTGGAAATGGTAGCAGGTGATGGCAAGGTGACTTTAAAGCAAGCTGATGCCAACAAGCTGTTAAAAACCCCCCAGTTTTTTGGTTTTTCCAGTCTGAACATCTGTCTTTTGGGAGCACTGAAATTCATGATCACCCAAAGAGAACTGATACTCTTTAGAAGCGGTGTGTGTGGAGAAGGGAAGACAAAGAAAGAGAATATTTTTGTTCATACACCTCAAGATCAGAATCTTATAATTTAGCAGTCTTAGTAAAATAAACGAAGAAAAAAAAATCCATGGAGCTCTCCAACGGTACTTTTACCGGTGAGACTCTCACGGCAGTAAAACATAGGAGAGCTAGAACTTTAGGAAAAAGAAGGGACTGTTTGAAAACAAATCACTGACATTCTGGGCAAAAAAGGATCCCGAGTTACAATATCCTAGGAAAAAGGCGAGGATGGTAGGTGAATGTCTGCTCCTACACCTAGCAGACCTTGAGAAACACGCCTAGGTGTTCTAATATAGCAGAGAGAATTTGTTCATCCAGCTTTTTAGCTCTGCAAGTTCCTGTAGGGTAATATGAATAGAAGTGGTAGCCCAATTTTAACAGAATGGAAAAGACCAAAGGGTGACAATTTTAGGACAGTAATATAGATAAAGACCGATGTTTATTTAATATTAATTTCGGTTTACTGCAGGTTTGCACAGTCAGTGCAGTAGTTTACCCAGTATACTCCCTACACGGCACTCGTTTCAACTTTAACTCTTCCTGGGGGAATGGAGCTTATTGATGGCAAGCTTCCAATGGTGTAAACAAATCACACAGAAACAGCACTTGTTGCACGTTCAAGAAATACAGCACATGGTATTACAGCATAATTTAAAAGAAGATAGTAATAACAACTGAAAACTGCCCATCGGAATTTACTCCAGAGGTTTAAACGGAGGATAAATGTTTTGTCACAGAGATCTGGCTCCCATTTTGCTGTCAGTTTATGTATGCAGCAATTCAGCTGTGGGTGAGAGTGAGTTTGTTGGGGTGGAGAAGGGGAGAGTAATTTGAGTTTTAAAAAATACTTTATGTAACAAGATATTTTGTTAGAGCAAACTCACTTCAAACTCACTTCAAATAGATTTACAATCTGAAAATAATCTCTCACAGCAGGAACCTAATTTCAGTAATACGTTGGGGAATTTTTGTTGTACTCCTTGAGGAGAATTAAACACACATTTGTGCTTAAAAATAGTTTTAAAAAAAAAAAAAGCATTGGAGAGAGTCCTACCGTCATAAGTGGTTCTACAAGGAGTCGGCAAAGATGCATCGCAAGCTGATTCCTCGCGTAGGCTTGCGGTGGCACCAGTCCCGTGACCACTGGTGCGGCGTGCCTCAGCCCAGCGTTGGGTCCATCCCCCAGCGTCAGCTCTGCCGCCCAAAGGCGACCCCGAGCACTGGCATTCCAGCATTCCTACAAGACAACCTATTTCTTACCTCATCAGCAAGGGAAACCTCAGTCCCTTACAGGGACTTCTTCCCTCTCTGGCATTCCAGCTTCCAGACAGTTCCACCCCTTCTGCAGTTGGGCCTTTTTGCCCTCCATGCCAGATCATTTCTTTGGTCACAAATTACCACTGCTGAGCGGCTGCAATTCGAATTTCCCCTTCAAATACTTCAGCAGTGACACTAAGCCCGTATCTGTATAAAGTCTCTTTAAATAACTTAAGTGAAAAAGGAAAAAGAAGTAAAGCTAATAGGTAGAACCCAAAGATAACCATCTAGCTCAGGATTTGGGACTTAAGGCTGCATGCCCTTTCTATGCTTTCTATAATTGGTAACATTTACACTTTTTGTTAATACTAATTTCATTTTTATTGTGATGTTTAAGTTACCTCTGGGCGCAGGCATCCATGGTGTCTTGGAGAGGAAGGAAATTTGTTCAATTTTACTTCTAGTGCCTTTCATCGGGCTGCTTTTATTTGAATCTGCTTTTGCTCTGTATTTTGTGCTTATAGCAAGGCACTTGTGAATCTTCATATTTCCGGAGGACCTTGCTTGCCTTTACAGCTGTGGAGTGTGACCTAGTTGTGTACCAGAATCTTCAGTCTGTCTGCTGGAAGCCTGTTTGCTGATGTTAAGGAGTTGTCATTCTGAGAAGCTAACGGTGAAACATATGGGATCTCCAAAGTCAGAATGACATCAGTGATTATTTCTGAAAACTAAGTCAGTTTCCTAGAAATTGGGACAACAGGCAACAGAGGTCAACGAAAAGAAGGAGAAATAGGGATTATCAGTTGCATATCTGAAAATTAAGACATCTGTCTTCCTTGTGATCTGTCTTGTGAGATCTTGGGAACTACTTTTTTCCTTTTCTTTCTGCTCATTTCCAACATAATGGATTTCCTTGAAACCAGCCATGTCTTGTCTTCTCTTCCTTTTCATGATTAACTATGGCAGATTCAATAATAGCCCCTGGAGCTGCTTTCAAATCAATACAGAGCTGATAGTAACGTCTGGAACATGAGGAGGAAAAACTGGCAGCACTAGTGAGCCCTCTGCCGTGCCGCCCCGTGTAACTCTGTATGCGATACCAGTAGTGACAGAGAGTAGGTTTCTGAGCTGCCAAGTCGCTTGTGGCTTTTAAGAGCTAAATATTTGACTACTAATAGCAACACAGGCCCGCAGGTTTCCATTCAGTAGTGTGATATGCACAAATGCATTGTGGTCAAAAGCCAGTATGAAGCTCCTCTGTTGGAGGTTTACAGCTACAGGTTGAAGCTTTCCAGGCGTCATGGGCTAATCCTGGTACGCAGCTAAACGGCGCGCAGCCGCTCACTCACCCGCAGTGTGGAGGGGAGAGAGTTGGAAGGGCAAAAGTGAGAAAATGTGTGGGCTGAGATAAAGACAGTTTAAGAGATAAAGCCAGCAAAGCAAAACAAGGAATTCATTCCTCACTTCCCATGGGCAGGCAGGCGTTCACCCATCTCCAGGAAAGCAGGGCTCCGTCACACGTAATGGTTACTTGGGAAGACAAACGCCGTCACTCCGAACATCCCCCCTTCCTCCTTCTTCCCCAGCTTTATATGCTGAGCCTGATGTCATATGGGCTGGGATACCCCCTTGGCCAGTTGGGATCAGCTGTCCCAGCTGTGTCCCCTCCCAGCTCCTTGGCCCCCCCCAGCCTGCTCGCTGCCAGGGCATTGTGAGAAGCAGAAGAGGCCTTGACTCTGTGTAAGCACTGCTCAGCAATAACTAAAACTTGTTTTACCAACATTGTTTTCATCACAGATCCAAAACATAACACCATACAAGCTGCTGTGAAGACAATTAACTCTATCCCAGCCAAAACCAGTATACCAGGAAAGAAGGGACAGGAGCTAGTCTGAGTTACCTATTTAGAGGAAACATGCAGCAGGAAATTTTACTCACCAAATCCATCAGTTTCTCTTTGGATATGCTTGTGGAAAATAGTAGTACAATGCATTCTCTATGTGCAGCTCCCAAATCAGTGCAGAAGACAAATACAATGGGGATTACTTGGAGTTTCAAGCCATTCTCATGTTTTCCTACATCTTCTTTCTCCTCATAAATCCCTGACTCCTCTTTGTGAAAAGGGCATGCCTTCAGTCTGGATGTTTTAGTACTGACACACCATGTGCTGTGCTGGCTGCAGGAGGGTGTCGTCAGAAACTTCTTCCTGTAATTATCAGAAAGACTAGCAACCTCAGAGCAAGTCTGCTGAAATAATTTCTTTTTTGAATGAACATTGCATATTACCAGCCTGTGCCTGCTTGCATGTTCTGATAAAACATGGCATCTTGAGGCTTTGTCTGTTAAAGTTTTGATAGGAATTATTTTCTCTGAGGGTATACAGGTTTTTTCTTCAGCTATCCTAACTTTATTAATGTCAGCTTTTGTCACAGAAAGAAGCCAAGCAGTGTAGACCTTCTTTTCTCATCTACTGACTGAACTCTTTACCATCTCCTACTGCTTCCCACTTCATCACTAATGTTCATTTTGGCTACCAATTTTTTATTTTTTTTTTAACTACTAGGGACCCACAAGGCTCATTCCAGCAGGAATAAGAAAGGCTCCCAGTATCAGACAACTCATCACACAGACTTCAAAGTAGGCATAGCTCTGAAATCCCAGCAAGATCCACAGCTCCTGCTTTGAGAGGATACTTTTACCTTCAAATTTCAGGCCTCATTTCAGGTAGAGCACTGCCCCCCTTGAGGGGAAGAACCCGTTTTGTTCCCAAGTGTTTAAATCACTGCACTCTGAAGAGTATCCTGTGCCTGTGTTGAGACCATTAGGAATATTCCAAGACATTCCCAGGGAAGAATCCTCCTTACAGCCTTGCTTTCTTGCAAACCATAGTGTTTCTCTGCCCTAGCCCCTTCTTAGCATATGCTCCAGAAATTTTCCAGGAATAAATAAAGGTCTGCTGTCATCAGTCCTCAGCATCAAATAGCTCCGCAGTGAGACAGCTCCGCCAGACAGCTGAAAGCTGTTAATCCTACACACAGATCCACCACCCATAATTCCAGTCAAATATCTTTTCAAGGATAGACTCACAGATGTAAATCCTAATGGCAGTCTATAAATTCTGCAAGACAGGCTTTTAATATCCTAGTCTATGGCTATACTTTTTAATTCTTGACAATACCTCAATCTATTCTTCCTTCCCCATCCCCTTTCTAAAACACTGTGCTGGTTTTTGCTGGGATAGTTAATTTTCTTCATAGTAGCCAGCGAGCGGCTTTGTGGTACTTAGTTGCCATCTGGGGTCAAACCACGACAGACACCATCACAGAATATTGAAATCCTGTCATTGTTTTATTCAGGTGCTCTAAAATTGATCCCCTATACACTTTGATGCAAATGAGTTTTTCAGAAACTTCTTTCCAGTTACAAGAATGAAGGCTAGAAAATGTTTTGAATTTTTTGGATCAAAACCTTCTCATTTGGAATGGTGCCTCTGTGGGCAGTAATTCTATTGAAGAAGGAGGTAATTTTCATTTCTCAGGCTGTAGGACATACACATCTATATCTGCATCAGACCGTTGTGTTAGTTCTCAGCAGGTAAGAACCAGGATCAATCAGTTCAAAGCCCTGCTTTTCATTTTTCCTGTAGCCCATTTATAAAGATTTTGCTTCCTGTCGACAGGCACCTTGGATATCAGGTTGCATAGGACCTTCTTTATGTGGACAATTGCTTTATAACAAAGCGTTGTTTGTGCCTTAGTGATGAACTCAGTATAATGTCAGGTGAAGCAAGATCATTGGACCTCTGCATAAGTACACTAAAATTCTACTGTACTCTTACCTTAGCATCTGTAACACCGCTCGGTGTCATTTCCAGGCCTTCCTGAAACTCATCGGGTCATTTTTCTGCCAAGCGCAGTTAAAACTTCTGGATTTGCTGGGAAGTAGCATTGAACACACGTACTAGATGCTAGAGGAGGTGCTCGCTAGCATCCCCAGTGGATCTGCTGACGGAATATTCACACTCACAGTTCAGGCACGTGTCCTGCATTAGCCTCCAATGGTGGAAAATTCCAGACACTGTCTACAAAGGCTGTTTCTTTTTCACCTTCTATCCAGACTGAACTCTCAGAAATACTGCGTGCAGGGCAGAACACAGCGTGTGTAGGCCAGGATACCTTGTGCCGAGCCCGGCTGCGTGACGACCCCCCCGCCGGGTTTGGAGCGGCCGCCGTCGGGCGCCCCTGCAGCCGCAGCCCGCTTCCCTCCAGCCCCGGCCGTCGTGGGGAGCGTCCCCCAACCTCGGCCGGCTGATCGAGTCTTTCTTCTGCTGTGGAGCCCACAAGTGGTGGTCCCATGTTCGTTACCGCTCAGCGACTACAGACTGAATGGGCTTTGGTTAGAAGCGTGGGTTTGGTTTGGGTTTTCCAGTCGCGCCAACACTGGAAGCAAAGTTTGGGATCTGCATATCAGCCTGTGTTCTTCCAAACACCTGCAGAAACTGCAGTTAAGATATTTTGCTCTGAATGCTTCACAATGAACGATTCCTCAATCAAGATGGTATCTCCAGAAGGTGTATAAGATGGAAACATATGCCGTAGCCTGCCATGCTCACATCAGCCCTCGCAGAAAAGCGCCAATTTACTCCTTCTGTCAAAACATCAAGATATCAGTTAGAATTATCTGTGCGAAAAGTCTTAGGGAACAAAGTCTTGGGCAAATAATTCAATTTATTTCTGTGAATATTCATTTTTAAACTAATTAATGTTGAGTGCTTTGAAATAATTCTGTATTTACTATTCATGTCTATCTGGGGAATCAATTTCTCTCATGTGAATTCTCACAAGTAGCCTGAGCAGGATCCAGCTGTGAACTACAAAATGTGTATATCAAAATTCCCACTGCTCTTGTTATCTAAACTATGCAGCAAGGAACAGAATACCATTTAATTTCACAAGTGATTGTAAAGAACCTGTTCGTCAAGATAATTTCTGAATTTCTTAAGCAAATTAATCCTGATTAATAAATCTACTCAATAATTGTTCACTATGTGTGATTTTAATCACATTTATGAAATTGTTCCTTTCAAATTCTAACATTTCCAGTAGGAATTCTGAATATGCCAAGAAAATCTTACCGCTAAGGCCATGGACTAGAACTTTGACCTCAGTCTTCCCTGTGTAAGATTGGTCTTATCGCTACGAGGTTTGTTGTAGGCTTCAGGTCAGGGTCAATCTTTTATTCTGTGTTCGTAAAGTGCATAGCACAATACCTCCATCTTCCACATAATTCTTGTTATTACTTAAGAAAAAAACCCATATTAAACAACAAGAACATATTAAAAAAATGAATAAACTGTTTTTCGAGAACTGGTAAAAACAACGTAGTCTATTGTAGATGCTTTACCAAAGCATCTTCAACATTTAAGGGTGGCAAGTCCTATTAAAAAGTCAATGGGAATTTAGATTACCAAACTTCTCAATTTAAAAAAAAAATCCTTTAATACATACTTAGAGTTGTTGTATAATTTTAATGAAATAATAATTTTATAATTATTGTGTATTTGAGCAGTGTTATACTGAACCACTATGTTCATTAGCAAGGACTTTGCTTGGTAAAGAAAAGTTCTGATCTGTTCCACCGCAATATTCCTTCCCTTCTCTTCAAAACAGAAAACTCTGGTACATTACATACAGAAGTTCAGCAAGAAATTAGATACTTATGAAGTGCCATGAGGAATGCAGGGGGTTTATACACCATTACATAAAATAGGTTTAATAATTTTAAGGAAATTACCTACTATTAAGCAAAAATACAAAAAGCATGCTTGAGGTCAATTGTTAAAGAAAACAGCCTCAACAAAAAGGATAAATTTTTTTTTGTTCAGGAAGCTGCTACTTAGAGTAAAACACTGTGCTTCTAAAGTTCAAAATTAAATTAACGCTTTCTGCATGTTCACTGTAGCAGTAAATTACAAAATTCATTATAATTTATAGTTAAGAAAGCAATTTGCTTTTGAAGTATGGTAGAAAAGAGGCAGTGATAATGAAAATAATGTGTTCATACAACTGTATATGCACAACACAGGGATAACATTTTAATGCAAGTCCATCAGTACAGAGCAAGACTTTTATGTGTTAAAAACCAGGGGGTTAAGGCCAGATATTATAGTTGTTCTCTGTGTGTCTCAGAAATTCTAATCTTTTTAGGAGCTCTTCTGTTGTCTCTTCTCATCATACCAGCTCTGGTTGCGTACAACTTGCTCCCGTCACCTCACAGAGCAGTGTTTTGTGACAAATAAAAATTCCACGTAACTTCTTTTTGCTATTTCCTGCCTCTATGGAGTTTAGGAAGCGTAGCTCAAACAGTGCTGAAGCAAGGAGTGGGCTGATGGCGACCTTACGGAATTCAGCATGGCAAGTGCAGAGACCTGGTAACCC
>JAVJGG010000094.1:2004252-2060376 GCA_035590195.1 Aviceda cuculoides
CGCAGAGCCGCCCCTGCTTGGAGCAGGAGGTTGGGCTGCAGCCCTCTTGAGTCCTTTCCACCCTGAGGTTCCCTGTGGTCCTAAGTCATCGGTAGTTTCTAAACTCAAGAGACACGTTATGGTTTTGCTGAAGCTGCGGAATTGCTTTCAAACTTCGAGCGCACCAGCAATCTGTGTAAATCACTGTGATGCTGTTGGTAATACCAGTGTCAAAACACAGAAAAATCTTTTAGAATATTTAGCTGAGTTCTTCCTCTTTCCGTCCGTCCCCTTCTAAATGTCTCTCTTACATTTTTATACAAACCTGTTTATTCCATAGTTTTACTCTGTGGATTTTAATAACTGCTTTACTTCACATCAGCATCCAGAGATATATTTTTCATATGCAGAAACTAGGATACGTAAAAAAGAACAACAAAAACCAACCCTCCAAATGTATTCCTTCCTTTTTCTGACTGGTTAAAAGCACAGCAGTAGTAGTTAGCTGGCTGATAAAAAGAGCACCTGACAATCATTAAGGAGTTGTTTGGGGTTTTTTTAAAGGTTTTTTTTTTTTAGATTAGAGTTTTCACTTAGAGAAGTCTATAATTTACCTCTTCAAAATCAAAGGGAAATAAACAGTTAAAAACATGCTCTTAAAAACTGATTTTTCGTACTTCTAATTTTGCTGCAGGCATCTATAAATGGAAAAAAAATTCAAAGGACTGATGTTTAAATGTAAGTAGACTTGTGGAGGCAGTGTGATAAATAGGCTTGTTGTCTGCATGTCAGACTGCCTTATGTTAGGTACTGTAGAAACTGCCTCATACAGCCTTACTCTTTTTTGCTAGAACAGCTTTGTTTCTTTATTGAGCTGTGTTGTGTACTTATTTATATATGTGCCAGTACTTTTCTGTTTATCATAGACTTGCTATTTAGCTTTCAGTTTGGTAGTTGAATATTCATACAGCTCTTGGTATTTGAGATTACAGATACAGTGTCATGGTAATGCAAAGTATGCATTTTTGCTCGTACTCATTGCTTTTTTGAAACATACATACTTATTCAGCAAAATTCTGTTTCAGGGTGTCTCAGCTAGATCTCTTAAGAATTTTCAAATATTTTACTATTTTTTAACTTATTTTCTGGTGGTAATTACTGTTCTCATTCTTTAAATTGAGACTATTGTGGAAAAGTTTAGTAGCCATTTGCTGATCATGTTTTTCAACACCAAACATAGCAACTCCAACTTGATTCCATGAAATTTCACTTGATTGTTGGTCCTGTGGGAAATCACCATGCGACATATTACACATATACTCACCGGCTCTTTGATGTCACTATTAATGTGGATCCTGCATATGCTTTCTCTACCCGTTGTATTTAATTTGACTGTTCCAGGATGCCCTTCATCTATTCGTTTCAGTATTTTCCTTGTCATCATTATTGCACCTACAATTTGTGGACTTGAAGAACACTGCTGAGATCCCTGAAAGCTCCTTTTTACTAAAATTAGGAGCAGAGAGCATTGATCTTTTCCCTCCATTTTACAGTGCCATTACTTGTTAGTTTTCATACTGAGTGGTAGTTGTCTTCAGATCACCCCAGCCGCTTAAAGCTACAGCATGTGATGCTTTTGCCAGGGTCAGGTACATTTATTGCTTGTTTGAAGTTAGTGGACTTTGAATAATGCCAGTTTGATAATATACCCTTGAGAATGTGCTTCCCATTACCAAATAGCGAGCTACTTTCTTCATCTTGTAGCCCATATGGAGCAAAGGACTACAGAGGTAAGTAATAGCATAGCATCCGTTATCTAGGGAATAGAGTCTGAACTGACGTGACAAAACCTGACTTGACCAAGGCTGCAGCCCACGTCCATGGCAGAGCGTTCTTGCGTCTGCGTCCCTCTCTGGGTGACAGCTTTGTCTTTTTTTCTCCCAACAGTGCGTGAGATTGTAATCTTAGATTCTTCGTATCGGCCGACCTTTTATTTCATGAATCCCATCTCTACCACCAACCAATTGATGTAAATCAGAGGAGAGGATATAAAAAACATGCTTTGAGGAAACTATTACTAGAAAATGCACAGATAAGACACATAAAACTTGAGTTTGCCTCCAGTGGTAGTTACCGATAAAGAACTATACTTTGATCAGGAAGATTTAGTAAATCATTATTAATGCTGCATGTTGAAGGTTATATTGGTAGTTAATTTGATAAATAGGACATATTTCTTGCCACTTGTTTGCAATGTATTATTAGTAAGCATAATAATCTTTTATTCCAAACCAACTGAAAATAATTTTCTGACCATATAAAGCAGTAACTACTTAATTTTTCTAATCTTATTCTCTTTAATAACTTTATTGAAGGATGCATTTAATCATCTGGCTAGTGGCTCTAAGTAAAGTTTCCTTTTCTGGAATCAGAATTAAAGGATTACAAAAATAAATTTTTGTCTTGTAAGCTTTCCATATCATGTGAATTTATTGCAGCAATACATTAACCTTTCCTTCATCCAGAATGCAGCATATCCAATATTTTGTAGTCATGGCAATTTATCCAAACTTTGTTAGATCTGAACATTCACCAGTTACATAGATAACATATCTGAATACTTTAGGAATCTTTTACTCTTTATGTGCATTCTGTCCAAGCTATTAAACATTTTCTACATTTACATAATATTATCTAAAACGTTTTTTTTCTTTCCATTCTTGTAGATAATTCCTAATCTCTCATGCATCAAAGTAAAATGGTCAATTATTGTAAAAAATGGAGGATAAAGAGTAAGCAAGGATTATTAAAAAAATACCTTCAATGTCAAATATTTAATAGGAATTTTTAGTTATTGGGAATTCTCATTCTTTTCTGGTGTTGGTCAGTGTTTTTCAAGACCATGCATATATTACTTAAAAAAAAAAAATTCTTTAGTTTCAAGTCTATTTTCTTTTAGTATGGATTGTGACCCTGCCCTAATGTGTTCATATTTCCAGTGAAGCAAGCAGATTTTCTGTACTAACTTCATCCTCGTAAAGAACATTTTTAGTAAAGGTGATGCTAGGGAACATGCAAATTTGAATTTGGTTGGTTGAGACAAACAGGGATTTTATTTGACTGTGGCATTCAAGGTGGCTGTGGTACGTGGTGCAGAGAAGTTGGAGCCGACTGCCGGCGCTCCAGTTGATAAGCCTGGAGTTGGGAGCGCAGCGCCGAGGTGTTAGCTCCGTCCTGTGCAGACGTACAGTCGGCACTAGCCTGACCTCTCTGCGCTGCGGTGTGCACTGGAGGCATGCGCTCAAGTTTTGATTTGCTTTTTTGAAGTGAATTCCTCGTGGCTTTGGGTTACGAAGGGACTTCAAGAAATTGTGCCCGAGACAGGCGTCTAAATCTGGAATAACAGCTTGAAGAGCTGTGCTCTGCTTGTCCCTTTCATTTCAGAGTGGTGCTAGCTCAGCTCCAGTAACAAAGTCAGTACAATGTAGTACCATTCCTTACAAAAAATAATGTATGAAAGAATCACATGCTTGCATGATGCTTGATTCTGGACCAGTAGAGGCCTCCCAACAGCCTTACCAGTGACCCACCTCAGACAAATCCCGACTGTGAGGTAAGGTTAGATGGAAGAGACCTGATTTATTTAATACTCCCATTCAGTCCAGTATCAGTGGTGCTCCTGTATCAAGATGTACAACAAGTATTTCACATCTAAAATGCTCTGTACAAGCATGCAGGAGAACTGACAAAACTGGAGCCAGAGAGACTATGAGCCACTATTATCCAAGAAATTTGTCCAGATAATACCCATAACTGTAGTAGTGCAAAATGCCTGATCTATGCAGTACAAGTTTGGCAGAAAAGGTGATGGGTGTAGCAGTTAGAGAAGTACTAACAACACAAGCAGGTTAGGTTTCAAAGATTAGAAATGTGTGGGCAAGACAGGAATTAGCAAGAATCTTTAGTGATTAAGGCAGCTTTCTCAAGAGATCTTCTCAACCCCTCCAAATGGCTTCCTTACCAAAGCAGGCAGAGGGTGTATCTTACGAATTAGCTCAACCAGAAGTTACAGTTTTGATGCAGTAATATAGGGTGAAGTCCTGTAGATGGCTTGTGAAGAAGGTCAGGCTAAGTAGCCATCCGTTTCTGGCAATCGAGTGTCCTGTGTGAAAGGATTCGTAGCTGTTAAGGTTCAGTTACAGACTCGATCATATCCAGGGAAATTTCAGTAAGCTAAATAGAGTATGGTTATAAACTGTGTTGTTGAAGGTGTGGCAGTACAGTATGACTTGAGACTGAGAATTGTACAGCTTGATCACTGTAATATAGCTTCTTAATCATAAGTACTGTGGGGTTTTTATTGAGTTATTAGAAACAACAATAAAAAGCCAGCTGTTTTAATAGATACACATCATATAAACTGCTGTGAAATTGAGATGGTTATTACTCATTTGCTACAGAGTAAATTGTGTTGTGATACTTAGCAAACCGCTATACCTACAATTCTGCAGTCCTGTCACAAGTGAGGACTACACCATATGATAGCATAGCCTGTAAAAGACAAAGCTCATGGTAAGAATGCATCACTTAGAGTTCTTTAGATCCTAGCTGACTTTTTTTTTCTTCCCTAGGAAAAGTTGTTGGATTGAAACGTCTCAGTGAGTCGCTGACTGTTTCCAATATTCAACCATAACTCAACAATGTGGGAGTTTGTAGTACATGAAAATGTGTTCCATCGAGGAGTTATCAATAAACTTCAAACAGACAGTTAAAGGCTTCTTCAGAGAGTCCTGCGAGCCATGTGCTCTACCTGTAAAAATAGTTTGGCTCCACTGAAGTTGCTCCAGTTTACCTCAGCACCTGACTGTCTCTTGAGTCTCACTTGGCTGCGAGGGAAGGAACGTTACTCTTTGCAGACCTGATGCTAGCCCACCTGCAGTAAGCAAGAGTTCCTCCACTTCATCTACAGACACAAGTAAGTGCCTTCTCACGATGTTTCATATCAAGTTCCTGAACGTTAGAAATGAATATTGAAACAAAGACAAGCCAACACTGTTGTTTATTGTAGTACTGACTTTTCAAAAGCAAATGGCTACCTAGCAGTATTTGAGCTAGCAGTTATTTTTCTGCAGCACCTGACACACCACCCCGGGCAGCAGCCAACCCCGAGATGCCTGGGAGAGGACAGGCAGCCTCCCTCCCCTCAAGCCTAGTGTGGCCTCATCACCTCTTCCATCTGTGCCCGAGTAGCAAATAGGAACCAGCTGTGTAACATGCACAGCCCACCCAGCAGCAGGCAAGAGGCTGTCCTGGAGAACTTTTAGAGAAACTGTGATAGAAACAAAGAATGAACAAAGCACCTCTGGCACAGAGAGCGGGAAGAGGACCAGGGAAAGCACTGAAGTAGGGTCTGCCTTTGAAGGGCTGGTGTAGAGC
This sequence comes from Aviceda cuculoides, assembly GCA_035590195.1. Taxonomy (NCBI): domain Eukaryota; kingdom Metazoa; phylum Chordata; class Aves; order Accipitriformes; family Accipitridae; genus Aviceda; species Aviceda cuculoides. The sequence continues at coordinate 2,009,668 of JAVJGG010000094.1, forward strand.
AGGATGGAGAGGCATGAGCACAGTGCTTCAGACTTCTGCTTGGACTGCCTGTAGAAGTCACTCGCAGTAAGGAAAAGGAAGGAGCAACCCTTGTTGCAAATACGGGTATACTGGACGGGGACCTGGAAGAGCAGGTGTGAGCCTATGGAAAACAAGGTAAGAGAATTTTTTTATCAGAAATAAAATGATGCAAACATAGGGCTTGTGCCCTATGGAACATGGAACAGCCCAAAATTTCTTTGAACTTCTGTGAGGACATGTTTGAAAGTTGCAGTGAGGTATGTGGGAGATGGCTCCTTTACAGGTCTAGTTTCTCTCTGATCAGGAATAATACAAGTCAGAGCAGTAAAAACCGTTTTGTCACCATAACTATTTATAGTAAGGATTTTCTCTGATACTATGTGCTGTGGCAGGCACTATCATGCCTCATCACACACCTGACCCAGCTAGCAAAAACTTAAAATATTGTTTTAGCTTTAGTAACTGTTGCCACCTGGCAAAGGATGGCAAACAACCCTGCCATCTTCTAGGGTAAGCCATTTGTGAGTCAGAATGTGTAAATCTCTCATTTCTGCTGCACTGAGCAGAAATACCCTACAACAGGGAGTTTGAGATGTTTTGTGTCTACACAGTACACTCATATTTTGAGCCAAATGAATGAATATGGCCACTCCAGCTGGGGCTATTAATCTCACTCACATCTTGAACGAGTCTGCCCTACAAGTGCTCCTAATGTTAGTGCAGCACCAGTCACTTCTGTACAGCTCTGGCTGCAGAAAATATCCCCCTTAAACTATCTTGCATTTGCTCCCTGAAAGCCATATTCTGCTGGCAAAAGAGTGGGTCGTCTTTGACTACAGCTTTGATCACTAAAACTATGCCTCTATCAAGGGTTTCTGCTGGCACAAAGTGCACCTTTGTTACAGACCTTTGGCACCACACCAAAATGCAAGTCTGTAAAAGAGAAGGGGGGCATGGAGTCAAAAAGTTACCCAACATACAGCAATACTGAATATCACCTCATGTTCTACCATGTGCTTATGTCCGTATGTCCAACACATACCACCTGCTTTTCCTTTCACACGTGCAAGGCCTAGGCTTGCAGATTGACACCAGAGAGTCTCGGAAAAATGGGTATTAAACTATGTAAATGGATTAATCTGTTAGTAATTAGACTTCACAAGGTGTGTGGATTGAAACGGTAAGTCAGAGTTGTATTCAAGCAATAATACAATCAGAAGCTCATCTTTACTTTCAAATAACTATTTCTGCTGTAAAAAATACTACTGTATGTATACACAGACGTGTATGTGTGTACACTGTGTCTTGCAAACTTCAAATTTTCTACTATTTTGTCTTTTTCATGTTTTAGGTATGGGTGGTTTGAAATTTTTATGTTGCTAAAACTGCTACTTAATGTAGAGCTCAAAGGCTAACCAAAGTTATCTTAGACTATATCATGGGCACAATACACTTAGTTTTCATATATGTTAGCTCAATAAAAATGACTCTTACACTTAAAAAATAAATGCATGTTCCACAATAACTCCTTATTTGTCAGGATTTAGTTATATCAGCCAGATAAGGTAGAGCAAGCACTTTTGGAGACGGGAATTTCTCATCATTTATATGGCTTTGTTGCATATGACAACTACTAAAAATTCCCAGGCTCATAATTAATAATGCTGGCACTGAGAAAGAGGGAGAGAGAAGTGATTAGGAGAGGTAGCATTTTACTATATTGAAGCCAAATAAGATTGGTAAGGAGAAAGGCTACTTGAGGAAGGGTCATTAAAAAAATTACATAGCACAGAGACATTTTCATATTTTTCTCAATAAAATAAAACTAGAAGATGACAACTGAGAATTGACCCATTAGAGCCAAGACAAAGACTTATCCCAGGAATGACTGGGGGGGAAAGAGGTAGGGGCACAGCAGGTAGAAGTCCTAACAGCTTAGAATCAGTAAGTTAATATTTTATACAAACTTTTTTTCATAGTCTCAGTTGCTATTATAGGATTAAATCAAGACTTCTTGCCACAAATAAAGTTTTTTTAAATTTTATTTATATGATACCCTCAGCCTCTTTGTCATCACCTGTAAAAGATACATGAAAGGTTTTACTGGTTTGTCTAAATTTAAGAGACAACAGAACATTATTTTGTAACTTGTTAATGTGTGGTTGGGGAGGTCTTTTGTTGTAGAGAAAGGGATTATTGGCTTATTTTTGTTTTTTTTTTTTAAAGAAACATCTGTTTCATTAACAGTCTGCTTTCATAGACATTGTATTCCGTCCAGCTTTCTAGGACACGGTTGAGAAAGCTTAGTTCTATTTTAAGCTAGAATTTCTAAAATACTGATTACTAGTACAAGTATGCTAGATTTTCAGATGTGTTTTATTCTTCAAGATAACATAAAAGTTGTCTACAGCTACTTCAATAGTTAGGGTGAAACAGAGCCATCATCTGAAATATTAAAAGGATACCATTTGTCACAGCGTGCCATACCACAGTTCTTTCTTACCTTCTTTTGTACTTGGCAGGACTACTAGGAAGTCTTTCACTGTCTTTTATCAGTAGACTACCAATATACAACAAAGAGTGTTTAGCCCCTATCTAGAAATACCCATATATTGGGGGAAGGCTACATTTCTTTTCAAACTATTTTACTGTAGAGAAAAGGATGCCTGTGGTCAAACATAGACTATATAGCAACAAGAGAGCATGTTATTCCCTTTACTCCTTCTACTGCGATTAAATCAAAGCAGCAGCCAAATTACAGAGTGAGAGGCAAATTTCACATCAGGATAATAAGCAAGGATGTATAATACCAAATTAGAACAGAAGCTTCCCTGATTTTTCAGATTTTTGCTTGTCTTTTTCAGAAGTAGAATAAGAGCTGGAAGATAGACTCTTTTTTTGTAGCATTTCTACCAGTGTTAAAGTACTCCAGTTGGTTGCTGATTCACAGAAAGAACTCCCTCAGCTTGATGAGCCCAACTTTGGAGTCAATGAGTAGGAAAGAGGGGCAAAAAGAAGGGCAAAATCTTCTTAAAGTACTATGTCAAAGTTACCTTGCCTTTGAACTCACTCTGTGAGCAGGGGATGAGAAGCAGTAGAGCCTAAGGCTGGACCCTGTAAATGGTATTAGTAGTAGCCTGGGAAGGCAACATTCCACCTAAATACTTTCTTCCTAATAGGCAAAAGTATTCAGCTGATGAAGTACCAACCTTCACACTTCTACCAAATTACTAATTAAATCCCCACCACACCCACAATTAATACAAAATTGCGCTCCAGAATCAGATGGATTCTATTGGTGCCTTCTAAATTAACATCTAACAAAGAAAATACCCAGTGTATTAAACCAGCATTTGCTGTACCTACCACTCAGTCATTTGTCATTAAGTTTTATTCTCAGTCTTTCCTGCTGTCATCCTTTTTCTTATGTATTCCTAAAATCCAGTTGGTTAAAACTGAAATTTGAAAGTATTTATGGTGTATTTGGTTTGTTCCATAACTTTAGCCACATGGCAATTTTAATGTCAGCTCATAGTTCTGAAGACAAGCAGATTATAATTTGAGGGAACAAATGTTTTCAGGGTTGTTTCAGTTATTTTTAATCTGTCAGATTCAGGGACTTCCTCATGGTTCTTGAAAGAGGGACATTTGAAGATACTGGCCTGTCACTGGTTCCTGCCAAAAAGGCAGATGGAAAACTCAAGAGCTGTAGTAGCTGCAGTGGTACGCAGAGACAGTTGAGAAAAGCAAGCAACCTTGGAGTGAATCGTTTACGAAACATCCATTTTTTAGACACCGGTACTTCTCCCTTTTTTCATAGATAAAAATAATTGTGTCTGCTATGGTCACGTCTTCTCCTCAAACAAAGGTTATAGTCACTCTTGTTTGCATACTTTATTGCTGAAGTGCTTAACAACAAGCAAGCCACTGGGGTTATAAATGGAAGACAATGAATAGCCCCCCCTTGAAAACCGTAAGGCCAGCTGTTTATCGTAGGGTCAGTGAGTGGTTTGGGTTGGAAGGGACCTTTAAGGGGCATCTAGTCCAGCCCCCTGCAGTGAGCAGGGACAGCTTCAACTCGATCAGGTCGCTCACAGCCCCGTCCAGCCTGACCTTGAATGTTTCCCGGGATGGGCCATCGACCAGCTCTCTGGGCAACCCTTGCCTGTGGTTTGGCTATCAATAGAGGCTGGGGGATGATGGGATTGAGGGCAGCCCTGCAGAGAAGGACTTGGGGGTCCTGGTGGATGAAAAGCTGGACACGAGCCGGCAACGCGTGCTCGCGGCCCAGAAAGCCGACCGTTCCCGGGGCTGCACCAAAAGCGGCGCGGCCGGCAGGTCGAGGGGGGCGATTCCCCCCTGCTCTGCTCCGGTGAGAGCCCACCGCAGCGCTGCGTCCAGCGCTGGGGTCCTCAGCACGGGAAAGACACGGACCTGCTGGAGCGGGTCCAGAGGAGGCCACGGAAACGGTCAGAGGGCCGGAGCCCCTCTGCTGTGAGGACGGGCCGAGAGCCGCGGCGTTCAGCCCGGAGAAGAGAAGGCTCCAGGGAGACCTTATTGTGTGGGCAGCTGCATTTTTACCTGATCCTTTTACATGTCACGCTAAAGTCAGTGCAGTTGCTGATCCAGTTTTAGGAATAGTGTCATTTTCTGTCTCTTAATTTCTCTTCCTCTTTTATTTCTATTTTGAAAACGGTGTTTTTCATGGGTTTTGGAAAAGATGGAAGTAGAAGGCGTATTAGTTTCAGCAAGAGATACAGAGAAACACTGTAGGTGGGGGTGGATGTAACAACATGTAGATTATTTCTGAGGATACGCAGCACACTTCAGGGAAGATATTTTGTTGGTTCCCCATTAACACCAGTTAGTAAAATTACACTCTTCTATCATGAAATTTATTTGGCTTGCAAATGCCGTGGGTGGGGTTGTTTGTTTTCTGAATAAGCAGTTAAGTGATTTGAAACCATTTGTATGGTATATATAACAGGAAATAGCTTATATATCTATTTGCAAGGCTGCTAGTGAGCATGTAAAACATATTTTCAGACCAGTCTGTTCTGAATTTGTCAACTGTTTATTGGAGGATTAATTACATAGGAAAACCTTTCAAATGAAAATACAATGCCAATCTTTTTGAGGCCTTTTGAAATGGTTTTTGTAAATCTCTTCAGTTAAGGGTTGTGTTACGCTGTAAAACTGGCAAATTCACTATTGTTGAAGCTTCACAGATATTTTAAACTTGGCTAGGAACAGTATCTTTTACTGACGTGCATTGTTAAAAACCTGCTCATTACACAGGTATATCTCTGACATAGGAATTCAAGGAAGTTGCCCTTCCAGCAAAGCTTTTTCCACACCATCGGCAGAGTCTCTGTGACATTCCATATTACAGATAGCTACTGACATAGATGAGAGCTTTGCCTTAAACAGCCTAAAAAGCACAGTTTTCTTTTCTGTACTTGAGGAACTGGCTAGTATGCTCATCTCATTTGTGTTTTATAAAATCGCACTAAAAATTCAATGCAGTTTGTTATTTTGCATGGAAGTGGCTCAAAGTTTTCCTGCTAAATGATGAAAGAAAGACTGAAGGATTTGCATCCTGTGTTTGGTCTGAATCCCTCTCTAAATCAAATCTCCCAAATACACTAAGGAATGCAAAATAGGCAGCTAGATCAAATAGATGATTAACAACAGTCTTATAGTTAGAAAAATGGGTGAATTCTATGATAAGCAACTCGGGTTTATTCATATTTCATGTGTCAGAAAGCAATCTGAAAAATAAAAGCACCAGAGTAATGGATGAAAAGTTAGTTATAAATGCGTCAAATAATCAGGGCTTCTAGTGAAGGAAGGGTCACTCCAAAGGGCTCTGAAAGCTCTTACTGTGCTCGGGTTATGGCATGTGAGCACTGGTGGGCTGTGTTGGCACTGGGGGCTGTGGGGTAATTTAAATCAGCGACACACTGGTGGCTGGTTTCCTTGAAGTACGAGAAAGTGAATTGCATATTCCTTTCTTTGGCTTCCTGAGTTTCGTAGTCAAGGGGCATATATTACGATAACTCAATGGTGATTTGATGGAGATGCATGAAACCAAGTGGAGAGAGTAAACTGGGATCAGTTGTTCACACTCTTATTTCCGTACAAGAATGAAGTGGATCAAGTGAAGGTGGTAGGAGCCAGCTTCCAAAGAGAAGGGCAGGGTTCCCTGTGCAACAAGTAATTGAGCTGGGGAACCCCCCAGCAAAGAAGTTATGGATGCTAAAATTTGGATGAATTCAAGCAATGAGGTAATGGAAGAAAAGTCTGTGAAGGGATGCTAAATTTATAGAAACGTCATCCAAGTCGGGAAGTCTCTCGGCCAAAAATAGTTGACAGAAGAGTTCTACTTTAAAAGCTAAACAAGTTAGAAGAGTTTACCTTAAAAGCGCTCATTGCCACTCTTGGAGGTAGGATATTGGCTCTCGTGACCTTTGTCTGATACAGTACTGCTTTTCTGATGTTAAATTTTTATTTATTTTATTTCAGCTTTTGTAAGATTTATTATAAAACCAAGTCCCTTAGGGGCTCCAGGGCTTGAAATACTTACCTGCTCAAGAAGAAGGAGGGAACTCACTATGATGTTTTTTTAAACAGAAGTGTTCTGATCTGGCTTATTTTCTAACCATGAGTTGTTGGCATCTTGCAGCCTCACCCACTCAACTGACCTGCTAAAATACATACTGAATTGCTGTCAAACTGTATGACCTTGGAATATTTTGTCAGCAGTTCTGGAATTTACAGCATCTTTACACAGTTAAGTGGAAATTAGAATCTGGTGGTGCAGCTTTGCTTAGGTGCTGGCTTTCATTGCTTTATTTCCTTCGTTCTCCCCCTTTTTATGAGAGTAACATAATCAATTTATGAGACCAGCAATTTATTCATAGGTGCTGTGATACCCAACAGATCTGAGTTTTCTTTATTCAAGAGTCACCTTGTTTTGGACTGTGTCTTCATAAAAACTAGCTTTAGAACTCGGAAGGTTTTGGTGGTGTAACTGTGCTCGCTTTCCTGGTGCATATTTATTTTAGCGGGTGAGCATTCAGGTCAGGGGCTTTGTCTTGCATGCCTATACAGAGCATTTTCTGCTTTTACGCTGGGGTTTGTGTAAATATCCAAGAATATAGCTTGTTCTCGACACAGGATGTTAGAGTGCTTTATCCGAAGGTTAATGAAGTCCTTCTCCCAACACATCTGACAGTTGACATTAGCCCTGTTTTTAAGCTCTGAGCCAGAGGACATGCAGGTTAAACAGCTCACACAAAGTCACACATTAATTCTGTGGCAGATCTAGGAGGTTTTGGCTTCCAAGATAACTACAAAGCTTTACTTTCAGTGCTGAGCATCTTGTACATAAATGTTAGTGAATGCACTTAATACTTACCCAAAACCGTTTTGATTAAAAATAGTAGATTACCCAGGTAAATACTCTAAATGAGCCTATAGGGATAGGGTTTCTTAAGCTCCAGAATAAAAAAGATGGGTTTTGGTGTAACTTATTTTTATTTTAAAGTTAATGCTATGAAGGATAAAACATAGATGCTTTCCAGTCACTCTAGTTTACTATCACTGAACTTTGCAGATACGGGGCACTGAAGGGCTTGAAGTCCTGTGACGTTCAGTTGTTCATCGGCCCAACAATCCTGAGAAGCTAGGGCTTAGATTCTGCTTTTATTTGAAGAAGGAAATTTAACTTTGGGAGCAAACTATGACAGGTAGATTATTTACATAAGCTCCATGCCTCTTACAGGCAACTCTGCATATCTGGTTGAAGGAGTCCAAGGTTTATGGTAATGCCTGGACATCTACACTTAGGAAGAGAAAGAATAGGAAAAGTGCACTTTTCCGTAATGACTGCAGTTGGTAAATACACACTGTGTATGCTTATGTATGTATGTGGGTGTATGGATAAGTGGATGGGCATAGGTCATTTCCCTCGCTGCGAAACAAACGTTCTCCTACTTTTGGTTGCCATGGAAACCAGCAGGAACATATGGATTCATCCTATGCATACCCTACATTCAGGCTCAAAGTGCCACAGGATCCACAGCACAGGAGTAATATCTGTCTGCTATCCCTAGAGGTTCAAAATCATGATTTCTTGGGCAAAAGATTGGATGTCTGTAACTTTTCTTAGTAACTAAAAAATCATCTGAGTAAGAGAGGTTCAGCCTTGGGGAATCAAGCTTTGGTCATTTTGTTGTTTACACTGCCAAAAAATGCCTCTGTGTGTAAAGATGGATTTGCATGGGAATTCATTCTGATTTTGCAAAATATGATCAGCTGAAAAAATTAAGATGGGAAAAAAAAAAAAAGAATACATTGGCTCATTCCAGCCCCAGTGTTCCAGAACGCGGGATTCTAGTACCCGGAGAACCTGAACCAATACAAACTTGTAAGGACTTTAGGCAGCAACACTCTAAGTGGTAGCTGAGCAAGTGTTTGAGGCATTTACATTTTGGATTTAAGCACCTTAAGGAACAATTAAGCCATAATTGCATGCCAGAATTCTCTGCCAGATGGACACTATCTGTGATGTGACTAAGGCTAGCTTAACATTGAGAGTAGCAGAGAAAAATATTGAAGAACATGACTCAATCCAAATGCAACCATAGAATAGATGATTTTGTGGACATGTTTTAAACAACTGCTGAGAATAATTTTAAAGCCCAAGCCATCAGAAATACTGAACTGCCCCAGGCAGAAGTGAGAAAGATGAACATTTTTGTGGTTAAGATTTGGAGTTTTGCTGATGTCTGGTAAGTCAGTAAGAGAGGAGATGCAACTTCTGCTTGTATCACGGGAAGACATGTCTGCTGGTTTTCTTTGCTGTTTTCTTAACAGCTACAGCTCTTTCAGAGTTCAGTGGAGCATTCCAGCCCTAATGGAATTGCAGCTTGGTGCTGAAATCTCTCACAAGAAAGTCTTTCGGTCTTGTGGTGCCCTTCCTCTTCCTCTGGTGAGATGAAGGTGGCTTCTTCGGTGGCTGTTGACTCTGCTAGATAAGGTAGAGATTCAAGTCGTAACAACTCACCTTCTTTACCTGTTCTTTTTCTAATATCCCCAGTCCATTTCTCAAACTATCATTCAATTGAATTTAAGTCAAAAAACTCTTCAGCTCAGTGTATCCCCAAACCTTATGTCGTCTGAGTTTCAAAAAAATCAATTCACCTAGTATGTTTGGTGGTGCTTTCCATCTCCATCACTATAGCATAAAGCCATTTGGGGAGAGGCTTAACCTCTTCGTTTCCGTGGCAGAAAGGCCATGGAGTTAACTAGCCGCAGAGGCTGTTGCACTGAGTAGAAGGACTATGTTGAGCCTCTTCTGCAAAGGTCAAGCTGCCTCCATGACCTGAACGTTCTTCAGGAGAATACAGGCAGCCTTAGAGCCCCTCTGATGAAAGTCTCTGTTGCCAAGACTTGTCTCAAATTTTGTACACACCTTTGCTAAGCAGTCTGCTTTGTGGAAGCTAGCAGGCCTGATACAGCGACTTTCCAGTTACTGTTCTAGGAAACGTTCATGTTTGTAATCCACACAGGTTAGGTTTATACTGGTAACAGTCACCCAGCCGTGCACGTGAACAATCCCTGCGAAAAAAGAGATAGGTTACTTTGACTTACCCTGACTTTTTTTGAGAATTCCTATGCCTACATGTATTTTTTTAGTCCTGGTGTCTTTCTGTGTTGCCTTGGAGTTCTACCAGGATATAATCCAGGGTCTGGGTTTGAGCTTCACTCATACGAGAGTGCACTTGTGGTAGTAAGATACGCACAGAGTTCAGACACTGGTAGGGTAAAATGTCTCCAGCTTGTTGTGCTTGTGCCCACCTATGGCCTGAATGCATTGACAAACTATGCATCTCGATATTTTTGATTGCTATAGAACTCTTAGTTGGCATTTTTATCTTCATTCTAGCAACTGCCACTTAGAGACATATGTCTACTGTATCCTTGGGGGATTGTTACATGGCAATATATAAATATGAAGATAAGGGTCGTTGCTCTTGTTAGAATAATTTTTCTTTAAATGTATAAAATTTCTGAATTCTCAGACGCAGGGATGTTTTGGTAAGAGAGATGAAGGTAAATTTATTTTAGAAGACTAGGTAAAAAAATATAAACAGGTCATACAGTTTGTTACTATCCCACATTTTTCCCTCAGTCATTCTAAAAATGTAATAAAATCACCCTTCTCTCTTTACTCAGTTTTGTTGCTTTTTCATTTATAAAACGTCTATTTTTTTTATCCTCCTGATATTTGCTCCTTTGTCTCACACCTGCCTTGTCACATTTGCTCATTTTGATTTTAGGGGATGTAGAAGCTCTTTTTATTGTCTGCTTTCTTATCAGATTAGCTTCTTAAATTGTTGCTGTAGGATAGTTAAGGAATATGACTTTCATCTGAAGTAATTGGCAGGTTGCATCAATCCCTGGTTGAGGGAGAAAGGAAGTTGCACGTGCATATTGCACATGAGTGTCTTGTAGTGTAAAATCTCTTTGCCTGTATACTTCTTGGTTTAGATATTTTCTGTGTTATTACTTTGATACGGCTGTACTTCCTAGAATGTAATAGGGACCCACTAGAGCTTCACTCCCCATCCACGATTCGCTCACGTTGTTAAATACCTTGCGTTCAACAAATGATAAAAGCATTCTTTAAAAGCGTTGCAATTTCAGAACTTCCTCTGTGCCGACTTCTTCACTTATCTACTTGTCTCTGGTCCCAAATCAGGAATACGTTTAAAGTGACTGGTAGGAGAGGAGGCTGGCAGAATTGAATGAGGCTATTAACAAACTTGAATCTAGGTAATTGCTTCGATACATTCCTGAATGCAGAACTAACAAAATAAAAGGACTGTATTAAGATCATTAAGAAGCAATTAACCTTTTTTCTTCTGACTGGGAGACCTGTGATCCTGATAGCATTAATTCCTTATAGCTTAGCATGAGACTCTTCCTATATGTGCTCTTTTCATAGGATTCCATTCAAACCTGATATCGAAGGTATGCTGTAAAACGTTTTCATGATATACAGAATATAATTCATAAGAAACTGTAATGCTAGGAGAGGTGACTAGCTTTGGCATAGTTTATGGGCAAATTCCTGGCATACGTTCTACTTTGTTACACTGGTATATAAAAAAGGGTAACTAATTTTGCTTCACTGGAGCTGGTCCAGATACTGATGGAAATGAGGTTAGAACTTATTTGCCCAGTTATAAATAAATTGAATAGCCATGCTAAGTGTGAAGAATAGCTAAACCGCAGCCAAATTAGTACTCTAATAGAAAGTTGTCCGTAAACATTAACAAGAATTCTTTCAATATGTCCATAGTTCAGTTGGGACTGTGCTTGCTCCAAATACCTGACACAATTCTGATACAGCTGAACGTAATGAAGGAAAAACAACCTTGGAATTACCACTCGTAATAGAGGAAATATGAACTGCTTTGGACCCACTTATGATCACTATAAAACAGTATTGATTTAATTCAATTAAATGTTATTTAGGACTTTGGTGGGTAGGTTGAAGTTGTGGAAACGGATTTCCTATAATGCAGTCATAAATTTTTATATATATAATATGTATAAATTTTAAATATATATGGATGCATATAGAATTTATACATGCATTAACAAATATTTTTATATGGGTTATATCTGTAGTCAAAGAGGAAAATACTCTGTTCTGTGGGTTTGAAAGAAAACCTGTGCATTGCAATTTTTTGGTTGGTTTCTTTTAGAAAGACCTGCACTCTGACAGGGTTAAACACACAAGCTTCTTTAACTTTGTTGTCTTCTAGATCTCTATTCATGTGGAAAGTGATCATTTTGTTACATTGGTATGTTCAAATTTAAGTGTGAGACAGAATGGCTGTCTAGTGCTGTCACTGGAAAGACTGAAACTTAAATTATTTAACTGAGCTTTACAGTTAAAGGCAAAGTATAGAATGGGAAACATCATAAAATTCATCTTGCCGATGAAATAATAGTGTTCAACTAATCATTCTTCGACAACTTGTGGGATACTTAAAAATTTCAAGGATCATAAAATCCTGAGACGTAAAAAGTCAAATGATACTCAGTCCTGGGTGTAAGAGCTAGATTAGCTGGAGCTGAGTGGCAGGCTTTAGGATTTAACTACTCTCAGAAAACCCCCAATATCATTACACTGTTCCATTGCATGTACTATTTTCTGTATTTTAAGACTGATATTTGTCAGTGTAAAGTTTACCAATGTGATGAAGAACCATCAGGGAAAAGCTGGTTAAACGATAAAGCCAAAAGCAGTGCCTGTGAAAGAGAGCATTAACAGAAAATTGGCAGAGAATTTTCCCGTCCGCCCTGGCTTACTGGGTCTGCCAGTAAGCAAACTGCATTGACCCAAAGAGGCCTCCATGCCGGCAGTGGTTTCCTGCTGGGACCGTCCAGGACAGCACAGGTACCTCTGCACAGCGTTGACGCCTTGTAATCAGGTCAACTGGATGACCAGTTGGGGTTTATATCTGATCAAGAAGATTAAAGATGAAAAGACACTTCTTATTTAATACCTTAGAAGTCTGTGAGTCTTCTATGTGCGTTTCTATTTGAGGAATTTTCTTATCCGTATGAGTTCTCCTTTGCTTATGTCATGATAAACCAGTTGTTTCTCTTTGCCAGTCCTTTTGCTTGCTTGATTTGCAATTAAATCCAGCAGTCCATATCTTTTATTGGTGCTCTTAGTCTTCCTCTTTACTTCCTCTTTTCCATGCTTCCTTGAATGGTTATCTTCTTTTGGCTGTTGCTTTTTTCCCCTCCTGATAACGTGACCATATTTTGTGATTTCCTGTGTTAATCTTATTGACAGAGTCTTGTCATACCACTCTTTCAAATGTCCAGTTTTAAGATTTTTGCTGAAACTGTAGTTACAGCAGCTCTGAAATCTGGGGTGGTTGTATTTGATCTAACTAACATGACTACCTCCACCCCCCAAATCTGTCTCTCTGCTATTTTTCTGTAAAACAAGCAGCATTCAAAATGCAATCTCTGAAGCACCCCTTCTTCTCAACCTCCAACTCTCATAGGTATATGTTGCTTTTTAGCAAGCTATTGTCTTTGAAAAGCATGGATTTCTGGTTTTCATGCTGACCCCTATTTTTTTCCAGATCATTGATACATTTGTCTTTTTTTGGTTCTGTAGTATTTAATTTCCTTCAAGTATTATTTTTGTGGGAATTATTTTGGTCAGTACTTCAGCCTGGATATGAAAACTGTTCGACCCACTAATGTTCTTTCTCCTCGATGAGAACTATAGAATAATGTCCTCTTATAGAGACTAACTGGAAATCTACACTTCTGGCATATATACCATGTTGACATGTTCTGTGGAGCCTCAGACCAGGTGGTAATCAATATTCTACAGTCTGCATCCCTAAAGTCGCAGACCTCCTCTCAAATTTTTTAATGCTTTCCTCTGTGCCATCTCTGCTAGAATGCTGGATGGGATGATAAAACTCACCTTTTCCTGTACACCTTTATTGCTTGAGAGCCACTCTTAGATTATTCTTACTTCTTGTACAGCAAATTTATGATTGTGCTAAGTTTTACACAGTAGCTCATCTAAGTATGATAGAAAACCCATTTCAAGCATCATCAGCCATAACCGATCATTTCCCACCGAGTCAAATGCTTTAGTGAAGTCAACGAACAAGAGAGATGATTACTAAAATATTTGAACACGACTGATCATGGTCTTGAGGTTTGTCCCTTGTGCCTCTTCTAAGTGTATGTCATACCAATTCCCATTGATATTCTGAGTTGTGTTTTTAATCTTTGAATCCTTTCCAGAATAATGACCTTGCTTCCATGCAGTATCGATGAGATTGATTTGTAGTTGAATGTTTCTTCTAGTACTCTTTCTGAGGTCCTGGAATGTACATTGATCTTTTCCAAGAACTTGGCTGCCCTCCAGCTTCCCATAGCTTCGTGAGTATAGAAAGCAACTTTCCTACTGCTGCTGTTCAAGAAGCTTTATTGGTGCATCATCCTGTCCGAACTTTTCCATTCATTCTTTTAGCCGCATGTGCTGCTTTAGACTATAATGGTGGTAATTACAATGACCTCCTCAATCGATATCGTTCATCTACCTGGATTCTGTAACCTTTGACTGGGTACCTGTGATGGGAGCTTTTAAGCAACACTGTAGTAACAGTGCTACAGATATCTTATTTGAGTCAGCTGTTATGCCATCTTCTGATTTTTTGCTACACCTTTTGATCTCCTCATTGCAGTTTTTAAAAATTATTATTGAATTTGTATAAATTATTCTCTGCATACGTTATTTTTTTTCTATCCTAAATAACCCTTAGTAGCTTATCTAGGAAGTGTCTTTGTTAGTAATACTCTGTTCTCACATATTTCAAGAACATTAGTGATATTTGTTTTACTAAAATGTGGTCTGTTACTTTGGATCTTGCTCTTTCACTTTCAGCAGTGCTTGCAAACGGTTTTAGTATTGGCAGCATGTGCTCTGTTACATACACAAAGCTGAAACTCAAAAGCCTTCTCTTCCTTTTACCTTCTGCCTCTCCAGCACAGCTAATGAATCACAAACTGTACCAGAATAAATTCTCCTTTGGTGCTGTAGTGGTCTCCATCTGACTGACTCTGTGCAAGTGGCCTGATTTCCTGACTGTAGGTTTGGCAGAGTCAGGGTGTACATGTTTTGCTTGGAAAAAACAGAATTCCGCTAGCTGCGAGCCCTTCCTTTTACTTTTCTTTTATTCTTGCCTATTTTTTTTCTTCATTTTCCCCAACTTTGGCATTCATCACAATAACACTTAAGTACCTCTCCCTTTGAAAATATAACTGTTTAACTAACTCTTGCATTCATTCATAATGCAGAAGTAGCCATGTAGGTTATGATTCCTCCCAGTGGTATAAAATACCACTGTGTTCTTTACTGATGTATTTAAATTATTGTGACCTAACTCATGGCCACAATTCCCAGCATATCCGATGTCTGCAATTGTAACTCTATAACAATTAATGTAATTAGTGCAGTGCAAGATGTTTAGAAGTTCCACCCATTAATTTGTTTTTCTTAAATTTGGTTGATTTTGATTTTTGCATTCAATAGCCACAACAGCTGGATTTGGCTTAGTTACATCATAAAAGTGCTTTCTCAAAGTCTAACCCTTCGCTTCCATCACCAGCCTGCTGATTTCACACTTTAATGAGAGAAGGAGAGGATTGAGGGGAATCTCAGTGATTTCTGCTCTCGTTTGAGTCTATCAGGTAAAGTAGGTCAGGCTGCCCCAACGGGAAATTAATTTCCTTTGCATTGATAAGCTTATTGGAAAAGGCTAAGAACCTGCTTCTGCTTCTGTTGTGAAATCAGAAATTATTTCTCCTATTCATAGGTCTGTTTGGTTTACAGGACTTCTCCTCCATTAAGAGCATGTACCCAGCACTGTTGTGCTCCAGAATCAGGGATATTTTTTTTCTCACATTTTATAAGTAAGCTGTGTTGTGAATACTTCAAATCCAAGTCCATCCATGATACCCTAAGTCAAGCTATTGGGCTAATGGTCTCAGCAAAACTTATTGCACGTGTTCAGCATGGTACTTCTTTCAATATCTTCTAGCTCTTACTTTGTCACTTTAAAGCCAGGATACTCTAGATGTACATTACACAAATTGAAGTTTTAAATGGTAGCTTTTTAATAGCAGCAGTGAAAATAAAATTATGCCCTGAGTATATGAAAATGGAAAATACATTCTAAACATATCAGATGTCTAAAAACCAGCTGAATAAAATGTCAGACAGTCTGAGAAGAAATATTTTTGTTTGGGGCTGTGTATATGAAAGATTAGTTCAAAAGAAAATATTTTCAGATGATCTTGATGCAAAAAGGTGATGGAAAATATTTTAAAGCCATATCGATAGCTTTGCTGGAATTAGTATCTGTATACAAATAGATGTATATAGACGTTGATTTCAGAATCTTTTCTAGACATCATTCTGCAGTCTTAACAGTCATGGGCAGTCCTGTTTTTCTCGAAGAAAATATGATTCAATGACTATAATTATTTTCTCTTGAAACATATTTATTTATTCTCTGAATGTGAGGGATGAAAGGTTTTAAGTACCAGAAATCTGGTCTTATTTTCATAGGTTTTCTATTTCTGAATTACCACTCCCTACATCAGAATTTCTGTAGCCTTCTGAGCAATAGACTAGTGTGAAGGAGATAACCAACATACGAGTTGGCTTTCTCCGGGCACATAAGGGTCACAAACGAGGAGAACCGAAAGAGCAAAGAAGAGCAAAGCATCCCGTGTCACTGGGGTTAGCCTCGTGGAGTACAGCAGGTCAGACGGAAAGTGAAGTTGTGTGTCCTCACTGAGTGGCGGCCAGCTGGCTGACTTGGGATCCAGATGTCACATTCCTTTTTACCCTGAGAATGCAACAACTGTTCCAAGGTTTACTTGGGGGGAGATGCAGCCTGTATGGAGGAGGCAGATGTGAAGTAGGCATAAAGATTTCGGAAAGTAATTAGAGAAGATTGGATATTCTGTTTTATACTCTTCAGAGATTTGTTCTACCTGGTTTACTGTTATTACAAATGTTGGGAATATCCTTGAAATGTCAAATAAGACAAAAATGCTTATGCTTTTTTACTATATGTGCAAAGTGTTTGGATAAAAGCTTTTGAATGCCTTTTTTTTTTTAATGCAGCAGTCTATAGAACTGAAAAAGAAGTAGTTACTAAACCATTTATTCCAACAGTGTGCTTTAGTTTTAAAGAGTATTTACAACATAAATGTTCAGTGAGCCATTGATATCAATATAATACTAATGTGACCAGGATCTAAAGAGCAAAATTGGTATTACTCAAGGTCACCAGGAAATATTTTTCCTGGTGGGGGAGGAAGCCTCCAGGAAACGGTGTGATGATGCTGAATTCATCGCCCATCAGAATGGACTGTGCCTACCACAGAAAAAGCCACTACTCTGATTTGAAGTGTGGTTTATACTCATTTTTTTCCCCACTTACTTGTAGGAGCAGGAACTAGTGTTGATACTGATAGATAAATGGGTAACACAGACTTTGAAAAATAATGCTATCTAGCGTGATGCCGCCTTCTCTCCCAAGTATGTGTACTGTGCTGTATGTGATCTCTCTTACCCTGAGAGCTTTGGGTGGCAGCAGCTAGCTGAAAGACCAAAGACCTCCTTCAGAAGAAGGGCCACAGACTCTGAGTCCTGCAGACTAGATCACTGGCTCCAGGTAGAATTTAACTTGGAGGGTTTTGAAATTTGGACCTGAATCCAACTTCTGACTTCCTAAGTCAGCTTGAGTCCATATTCAGCTAGGAAGATGAAGAAATGCTAGTTA
Source organism: Aviceda cuculoides (assembly GCA_035590195.1). NCBI lineage: Eukaryota > Metazoa > Chordata > Aves > Accipitriformes > Accipitridae > Aviceda > Aviceda cuculoides. Next base: position 2,027,106 of record JAVJGG010000094.1, read on the forward strand.
AATATTTATGCATTGAATGTTTGAGTCTCACTAACGGATGCATTTTACCTGCCCCATGGTTCTGCTTCTCTTACAGAAGTCAAAGTGGTGCAGAATTCATACCAGCTTTTGAAGTCCAGGTTAAATTAATTTCAGCAGTAGAGGAATCATAGTGGCAATTCTGTAGCAGCACTGGAGTCTAGAGGGAAAGGCATGGATTCTCCTTCAGTCAGCCTGGGGCTAAACCTGGAGGTATCCCGCCACCACTCTGATTGTTCTCATAAATTCTCTTTCAAGTTCGTGCTTATATGTACATCACGCTTTGGGAACATCTCTGCGAGAACTGTTGATTGCCTAAGTTTTTCCTTCACCTGGATGCACAGCACTGCTTTCCGAGCCTCCTCCCACGTGCAGCATAAATGGGCAGAAAACATCCCACACTTGAATTTCAGCTGCTGTCCGAGCTGGAGGTTCTTTCTTTTGCTCATTGCAGTTGGGTCTAATTGCTGAATTTTGCTTTCAGCTTTTATTGGTTTTAAGTCTTCTTCCAGTACCTTCAAGAGCCCGTATTAGTGGGCTTTATTCCTTTGTGGGCCCTAGGCCTTGCTTGCTTTTAGCATGCATGCTTTCCTGTATGACGATAACCTCTCCCGCTAGTTCCAAGATCCGTGTCTTGAAAGTATCTGGTGGGCATAAGCTCTGCCTGTGCTCTCTGGAGGGAAACGCTGTAGTCGTGTGATTTATCTCTGTAGCCTTCAAACCTAGGGCACCTCAGTACCATGGCAAAATTTCGAGATAAATTGCAGAGCTAAACCAAAAATTCTAATTCTTATTTCTATGTGTTGCTGTTTACAAACATATACATCTTCAGGAGGGGACTGCTGATCTTTTTAATTGGATTTAGCAGCCTACTGTTTAAAAAAAATAATTGGATTTTGCACACTTACCCCGTAACTTTTTAAACTACTTCTATTATTAAAAATAGACTGCTCCCAGCCCCCCTTTTAATTAGCTCTGAGCCTTCCCTTCTGCTTTTTAGGGAATGCTCTTGTTAGAGTCTCCTATAGGAGGCCCAGCACTAAAACATTAAAGTCCTAAAACACAAAAGGGGCTTTTAGAAGTTTTCTGCGCTCTAGCAAGAACCAAGGATGGACAGCAATTCTGACTGAAAAAATGTTTGAGTCATTTTTATGTGAAAATTGACGTTTGGGGTAGCAGCTTTTGTCCACAATCCCTTTTTTCAAAAGGGAGATTGGTTTGCCGTTCTCAGCCCGTAGGATGTTTACAACTGCACATTGATCATCTCTTTATATCAGAAAAAACCCATTATTTCTAGATAAATCAGGTTCATTACTAATGCAGGGTCCTGCCTTTTAGTCTGTCCATTACTTCAACTAGCTCCAGTTCTTATATGCTTAAAGACTTTTTTGCACAGCCTGTCATATTGGCTGGTACAATTGCTGTAATTGTTGAGAGAATAAGTGACATTCATGAGTTACAGCTGGTAACTGGTGTGCTGCCTTTTTGAGAAGGGGAAAATTTCTCATGAAGGATGGATTTTTGTTCAGTCTTGGCTGCTAAACCACACATACAAAAGATCTGTTTGCTTTTAATGGTTGCTTCTTGGTTTGTTTTATTATGTAGTTTTCAAAATCTAATTGGTTTGCCCTGTATCTTCTGAAACGTACTGTCCTAGTAAGTCATTTACCTTTGGCTACACGTGAATCCCAGAGCCCTGGTTTTACCAGTCCCCACTGACCATCGTAGCCTAACCTGCCAACTATCCGCCTCCCGCGCAGGGCTGCCTTGAGCCGAAGACACAATCGCAGCTGGGACTGAGACATCGGTAGGAATGCAAAGGCTCGTCGGGAACAGCAGTGACAGCGTAAACGTAACTACTCACAGATACTGCCGCCGTCCGAAGACGTGCGGTTACTCGTGGCATGAGCCCAGCCCACGCCTAGTCCTGGTTCCACGGCCAGTTCCCCGGCGGGTGGGAACGAGGTTGGCTGCAGAAAGGGGAGAGCTAGACTGGTCCTTTGCTGAAGCCGTATCTCAGCCTGCGGGTGCCCAGCACCTTACTTCCATAACTACTTGGAGGTAGTTATGTCGTCTCTTGTCTTGACTTGTGGGAGCTAACCCAGTGGTGCCTCTGCCTCTCCAAATTTCCCATCTAATCTGCTCTTCTTCCATGAAACTCCAGAGAAGAACAGCCTTGGCGTTGTTTCTCTTCCCTCGCCCTAGTCTCCCTGCCGTTGAATCTTGCACTAGTGCTTCCCTGGCGACTCGGGAGTTGCGATACACACTGTTGTAGAAGGATCAACGTGTTCTTACATGCTATGCAAAACTCTGTACGTTAACTTACGTGAAGACATTTTTGGCCGTATCCGTCAACAGTATCACAGCTAGAAAGTTTAAAACCGACTGCAAGATGTTTATATGGAATTAGGCACTGCATGTTTAGAAAATAATATGTAAACCAGTCCTTGCAGTGAACATATACTTAATGAAAAATAAAAGCAATGTACTAGCTCTCTATTGGGCAACTTTGGATTTATAACAAGTGTTGTTACACATACCCATTGAATTGTTTCCTTACATTAATTTTGTGTGTGATGAAGAGACCATGTAAAATTATTTGGAGTGCTTGACATGCAGAAACCAGCAGATGTAGAAACCCAGCTTGTTGGAAGGTTACCATATGGTCTCAATGTCATTTGGCACATTTTATAAAAAGTTCAAATCCAGATCACATCACCAACCTAATAAAACATACATTTCAATTAAATGCTTTTCTATTTTATAAATACATAACATGGCATTGATAGAGTAATCAGTGAAATACGGATAGGTCCAGGGGGGCTTTCTGTATAGAACTGCTAGAAAAAAGGGGATCTCTGTTTGTAATTGCATTATTTCTTATGTTCTCCTATTTTTAAACTGACCTAACCCCCCCAAAAATCTAGCTTCCTTGATCTACTTGAGCAGTCACTTATATTTCACTCCTCACTGTCCTGTATCTATCCACAGTTTTACTTACTGTTAGCACTTCCATATGTGGTGGTGTATTAGACTTCATCTTTCAGTTCTAGCAACCATTGTGTATTAAGATCATGGAAACAATAATCATGTTTTTACTTCTTTTCCTGTAAAAGTTTTTCATATCATTTTTGTCTTTTGGAACTTACCAGTCATTGATCTCTAGTGTGTTAACGACAGTCAGACATCTGTCGAGAGAACACTGAGCTAGGAGAGAAAACCTCAATGACTAAGAATCCGCTTCTATTTTGTGAGCCTTGAAGTGCTGCCTTGGAAGCCACCGAAAAACGAGTGCGTTAGAATGTTATACTTAATGTAATCAAGATAATAAGAGATACCAGGTGAAACACAATTGTTTCATGGCCTGTATTTACTACTGCATGTTAATTCCAGCATTGCTATATTTTTTTTTGCCTCCTCACTGGTATCTCTGATGTATTTTTATAAAGACAGACAAAGCCACAGGATCATCCTCTTGGCTTGGCTGAGCCTCAGTGATAAGTTTGCACTTCCGTAAAGTTAATGTTGAAGCTCCCACGTCGTCTCTGGGTAGGTGGGAAGGTAGATAATTATTCAAATGTTAGTCCATTTTTAGTGGGTTTTTTTACATGAAACCTACAGATAAGACACACTGCAAACTGTATTTTAGGGCTACAGAAAGGAAACTAATGGTGTTTTTTCTGTTCACACAGTTGCCAACTTCATATCACTAGTGAGTACCGCTTTCATTATTTCGTATGTTCTTCACTTGATGTGACATAAAGCAAAATAGCTCCAATTACATAAATACATGGTTAGGGGATTTTTAAAAGGCTCATTATGTACCATACGTATGCATATTTTGCTACAACTGAATGCAGTCATGCCTTCAAAGCAGTAAGTCAGTTCTTCCCTAATCTCATTGACGACTCTTTAATCCCAAAAGTCTTGAATTTGTAGTTGTAGATGAATGATATTCTATAAAACAAAATTACTTTCTTCTAACAGTGATGGCCTACAATGGAAGTACTTATGACCTAAGTGGACTTATCTTAGTCTGTGGATTTTCTTACTGCTGTGATTTTTCCTACCAGACTGTAAACCACTTGAAACATAAGTCCAAATTGTAGCAGCACTATTACAACATACACCACTGCCAAAAATTATTCTTGTGAATGTCTCAAGTATAATGTAATACGATTAATATAAATGTCAAATATTTGGCTTTGCAATACTGTGACACAAGGTCTAATCCTTATAGTTTGGACTGAACAGAGCTTTTAGTAAGCTAATTGAATTATTTATTTATTTATTTATTTTGCTTTAAAATGGCGGTGACTGAAATTAGTAATTCTTATGGATGTCTCTAGTGGCTAGAGGTTCTAAGATGGAACTTGCACCTTTGACCCATAATTTGACCCATTAAAATGTCATGTTAAATTTTTCTCTAGTTTGATTATTATTTTCGTGTTAGCAATCAAACACATACACAGTTTTAGGGAAATGGAAATCTACTGTCAGGACTTAGCAGTGAAAGAAAAAAATGAAGTAATTTGTTCTGTGTTTTCCATGTTATTTTCATTTTGATAGTTTTTTTTCAACAGATAGTTGAACAGGCACATGAACAATCCACCCTCGTACGTGTGACTCTGCCAAACTCAGAGAAAGAAACACTGAACAATCTACTTTGTCTGAAGACAGCTCAGCAGTGCAGCAGACTATCTGTACACTAAGAAATATTTCCTATATACGACTTGATTGTACCAAGTTCCATGGCTCCAGAGTAGCATTTTACCAGATTTCCCTGAAGCCCTTGGCTTCATTGAGAGCAAGTTAAACTTTGACAGCAGAAAAATACCCTTGTTGCCTTCTGGAATAGTGAAAAATCGTAAGGGGAACTGGTGAACTTCATCATCTCTCAAGACCCAGCTGCCTTAGGTGGAAGTAGTTGTGACATTAAGAAATTTTCTGTATGAGTATTTGACCTGTGTCCCTGCTTCTGGAAAAAAACTTTGATTGGAAAGCTCTGTGCCAGGAGAACGTGTTTTGTAGCTGTAGTTCGTGCTCCCAGGCAAGGAGCCTGTGAGAGGTCAGTGGTTCACGAAGAAGTTTCGTGCTGTTTCCATTCCATAGCTATTTTATTTAACTTCTTTAAAAATACAAACAGTAAGAGAGTCCAGCCTTTTTCTAGTCTTCCGCTGTACTGTCTGAATCCATAGCTATGTGCAGATGAGCACTAGTACTTGAATACAGGAAAACAGGGAAAAGCTCCCATGGAGCATGTGTCATAGAAGTTCTCATTAGGGTATGTCCTGCCATGAAAAGTCACGAAGGTTATAACATTTTTGCTTTTTAGGGACTCCTTTTAGTATCTTTTTTGCTCCTGCTGGGCTAAGAGGAATGTGAGGCCAGAGTGAAAAGACGTAGTTACATGAGAAGAGCTGCTTTTGACATTGTGACTTAGACTTTGCTTTCAGTTTTAAGATATTTGATAAGCTCCTAAGCTGAGTTATGACCAACACAAATGAAATTCTTTAGCTGAGTTTATATAACCAACCAACTAGGTTAGCTTATTGTCACCTTTAGTGTTTATAAAGATTGATTAGTCATAGCATTAATCTTTTGATCTCAATTTAATTCAACCAACATTGAGGCTAACCTATTGACATATTAATTTGACCTTTATTTGATTTAGATTTAAATGTTAAATTGTGTTATTCTTCATTACAATGTGGTAGTATTACTCAAGTAACTCGTTTTGGATGATACATTTTCATTTGTTCAGGTCTTTTGTTCAAATTTAAAAAACCCCCGAGCAAACACACCAGCCTGCTGCTTTCTTTTATAAAGCTCAGTGGGTCCAGGCCATTTGAAAACTCGGTTAGAAACACGCCTGCCGCCCGGCGATCAGCCTGTGGCTCTTACGCACGGCAGCTCAGCATTTTATAAAGGAGGAAGAGAGAGGTGAGGAAGAAAAAGTGTTACTGACTTTCTCTGTGCAGGAGAAAGTGTCGTGAGCAATGAGTTTTAAGAATAAACTTAAGACTTCTCTGAGGAGATAATTTATTAAGGTTTTTATAGACTCAGTATAATTAACATTTACATACACTGCATGTAATTGCTTTCATGTGCGTTTCCCTAAGAATAACTGTAGTAGGTACTGTGTATTACAGTAACTCCCTCTCTTTCTCCTGCCCTAGGAAAAAAAAAAGAAAAAACAACCCCCAAACGCCCCAGAGGAATCTGTATAACTGCAAAGAAAAATGTCTGTTACTTGACGGATTACTGAACAGTCTCACAGCTGCAGGTTTTGACAGCGAGCACTGGCCCTTACTGGAACCGGCGGGCAGGGCCGTGGTACGCAGGCCGCCCGCGTCTGCTCGGGCAGGTTCGGTGTGAGGGTGACCCTTCCGGGGCACCCAGGCAAAGCGCAGGGAAGTACGAATGGCTGCCTCGCCTCAACAACACGAACGTTACTCTTGACCGATTATCGGGGCGTTTTCGGCTGTTGCCCGTTCCTTGTACCTCTGCTCTCTGCAGGGATAGCTTAGCCTGACTGTAGCTGCTAGACGTTACTGTTTAATATAAACCTTCCGCACGTAGTCGGACATAGAGGGTCCTCTGGCTCCCAGTTTGTGAAACTGTGCGGTAGCAAACTCAAAGGGAATTTGTGCAGGAGCAGGACACGTGTAATGGGATTCTTTGCTGGCAAGTGGGAAGGTGTCCCTGAAAGAAGTTAATTCTGAACCAGGGATTTGCCCACCCGTTATGTTAACATCTAAGAGGCAATCCATTCTCCATTAGGATTTGTCCTTTTTAACCCACTTAATTACATTTTTATTTTCCACAACATTTTGTGGCAGCAAATTCCAACATTATATGCTGAATGAGAAACCCCATCCTTTTGTTAGTTTTGAACCTGTTACTTGGTAAGTTTATGATATTTTAATAAATACTGTATCATTCATAATACATGCTATAATAGAAAATGCAAGTAGAGATTTTCAAATAGAGAGGTCCAAAGTTAGATATCTAAATTAGTCTTTGAAACCACTTACATATCGCCTTATCGTTTCTTTCAGAAGTGCCTACGTTTATTTTGAAAAGCAGTAGGTCAAGTGTTCATTTCCATTTCTAAAATTACATGTAACAAAACAAACGTAATTGAGTTTTATTCAGTGGAAAATTCCTTTTAGCTTTCTTCCTCACCAAAAAGAAATACTTTTTTTGAAGTTGGATATGCCCATTTCCTATGCATTAATTTTGATAGGAAAAAATACAAATGAAGCATTTAATTTAAATGATGCTTCATCTGTTAATGGTATTTCTGCCAATTTTCAATAGCTAATGCTCGTGTTAATGCAACTTGATTTCTGAGCAATTAAGCAGCACATTTCTTACTGGCAAAATGATTAATTGGCATCTTTTGTTGGGAAGCCCAAAAAATGGCTAACACCGTGTGTGTTTGTGTGTGTGTAAAATTCAAATGGATTTCCGCAGTTCTACTAAATTCTCCGGCCGGACACTAGCTCAGGCAGTCGGTGATGAAATACAGCGCCTTTCGCCGTCGGGTGAAAACTGTCGTCGTAGTCGTTGCTAAAAGCAGCAGCGATGGTCGTCCCTGGGGAGAGAGCCCGAGGGCCTGGCGGGACGTGGAGCGTGAACGGTTCCTGCGTCCGGCGGCGGCGGCCGCGGGCAGAGCTGGAGAGGAGGGACACGGGAGCTTTTGTTCCCGGTGTTTGTGATCCAGCAGGCTCCAGCCTTTTTCGAGGAACGTTGAATTCACCGCGAAGTCGAATTGTAAAATTGCTGTTCGCTTGAAACCCTCTGGCTCCAAATCGGCAGCCTTTTTGTGTTAAGTAACATCGTCATATGTAATTAGCCTCCTTTGAAGGCAGGAGTCCATCTGATCTGAATGTGGTTAGAGAATCGAGTCAAGTATGCTCGGAAACTATCTGTCGAGGTCTTGTTTTATCTATTGTCACTGTACGAGGTATAAAGGAAAAAGGAAGAGATTGACCAGCTCTTGACCCTGGAACTTCCTAAATATGCTGGCTTTGAGGCTTGCAGAGGCGTAGTGAAGATGTTAGCTTCCAGGGTTGTCTCACTGGGTGAGGAGCGAGAGAGAATCAATACAGTCTAGGAAAATTCATCTGGGAAAGGAAAATGAGCAACATCTCAGAAAACGAAATACAGGGAATGAATAACATGTCGCTAATCAGCGGGGATGGTTAGAAAGGGAAAGTAAAGCAAGGAAAAAGGGGGAGGTGAAATGGCAAAACACAGAAGCATTCAAAGCATAGGTGGCTATGGGCGAGATCTGTATTACCAGCTGAAAGATGAGCGTGGTACAAAGAACATTTCTCAAAAACTGCATCTGCCGCTGTCTTTTATTGCCGATGTTCTTCGGGATGCCGCTTTTCAGGTGAAATCCTCTGCTCCCTTGCGTTGTTGCTAATACAGCTCTGGGTCCTGAGACAGCAGTAAAAGGACCATCGCTTTTTGGAGGAGGTGAGAAGGCTTCCATCAAAGGAAGTCAGGGAAAGAACAGTATCCATGGTGCACATCAGTACCTGCCGTTTGCAGATGTTAAGCCTTGGATGCAGTGTACTAATGTGGATTTAAATAGATACTGGATTTTACTGGGTGTTGGGGGGAGCAGGGAAGAAGCAGTCAAGGGCTAGAAAGAGATGTAGTTCTATTACAGAGGTATTTTTCATGTATATCAAGAGCCTACAAGCTCAAAATTTAAATCAGCAATCTGCTCAGGGTGAACTCTTGACTAATTGTTCCTTCTTGTTCCAGATACTAGTATTTTATTTTAGCTTTTCAGTTCCTTATGTTATTCTTTCAAAGTGCTACTTTCCCTAAATAGAATGAGAAGAAATGGAATTCTTTTCCGGAATCGTCTCCCTAATGTTCCTCCTCATTACTCACTTTCCCACTTATGTCTTTAATCAATGGCCCAGAAGTCAGTCTGTCTGTCTGTCTTCTTTCTTTCTTAAGCAAATGCCTAATCTTCTTCCTCCGGATCCTTTCCACTGTCCTCTCGTTGTGCCTTCCTTGGCAGCTGCCCAGCTATTCCCTCTGGAGCCTCCTTACACCATTATGTGTAGTTTAGGTCTTGCATTTGGTTTAGGACTTGCATTTGTTGGGAGGTTTCTTGTTTGTTTGCATTTGTTGGGAGGTTTCTTGTTTGTTTGCATTTGTTGGGAGGTTTCTTGTTTGTTTGTTTGTTTTATTTTCTCATGTTCCCCTTTTATAACCAAGTCTCAACAGTACGTTAATCAAGTTTATCAATGTATGTCCAGAATCAGTGTATGTTTCAATGTACAGTTTATGTCTAGAAAAGACCAAACATCCAGTAGATGTGCCCAGATACGTTACTCGTTTTGAGGTAGTGCCAGCTACCCCTACACTTAGGAAAAACACAGGTCCTTCCTTGGCCCCTTTTACTGGTAAGAGAAAAGGTTGCCATCTGAGGTGTATTTACTTCTCTTGACGGTGGGGAGACAAACGTTCAGAGTTACGTACTGGCAGGCTTCATCTGGATTCAGGAAATCCAGTGGAGCCATAGCTATCCGGTGAAGTTATTAACCAGTATTACTTGTGTTATTACAAACGAATGAAACGCATGCAGCCTTTCTGTGAGCTAAGTTGTTCTGGGGCAGAATTCCCTTTGTACCTCTTCCACTGCCATTTTCATCCCCACCGTGCTTCGATGTCCTGGGCACACAGAAACCCATGCTGGATTCCGTCTTCAAATGTAGTAAGTTTTGTGAGGACTCTGAACGCGTGGGTTGCTCTTGGGCTTTTGTGAGTTGTGTTTTTCACCTCGTCCCTTTGATTTCCATTTTTAATTCCACTTAAAGCATTTGAGGTACAGTGAATGTATTGTGTTTAGTGGCTGGTGTTTACAGAATCTGTTGAACTTTTAAAATGCACAGCAGTGCACATGTAATACAGACTTATATGCATTATTTCTAGCTTTCTGGAAATACATTTCTACATTTCTGCTTTGCTCTGTGGAACCAATTATTTAATATACCATGAAATGTCGCAGGAAAACCTGATGCAAGCATTCTGTGACTTCATTGCTAATGTATTCATTCTGAGATATATTAATCTGTTCTTCTACAAGCACTACAGGATTTCAGAGGTACTTTGGCTTTTAGATTTAAGTTTAAATATTGAAAAAAGGAAGTTTTCCCAATTGAGCTGATCTGAATATACAGTAAGAGGCTCTGATTTATGTACTGCTTTATTGCCCTAAAAGAAATTTAAGTTACACATATGGATATGAAATTTTATTCTTTACTACGGATAATACTAAAAATACAGCAAAATCTTGGGTATCTGCTTTTATGTATTACAAAGAACATAGAAATCTTTCTTGGTTTGATGTCACTGAGTAGCTGGCCATTGCAATTTATAATTACATAGGGTCATGGTAGAACAGCAACAGTGCTGAAATATTCCACTGTGAGAACTGGTGAAGAAGTTGCTCTGCTAAGACTTGCTTTATTAAGTAAATAAGTAGTGTATATAAGGATTGATATTCATGGAAGTATATAACCAGAAGGAAATTACTTCAATTTCCATTCTTTAACAATAACTCAGTCAAAGAGGTGAGGTTGAAACTTGGCATTTGCCCTGCTAAATTTCTTTCAATTAAATTTAAAGGGTAATCGATCAGGAAGATATTTAAAAAGTTGGGTTTATCTGGGCTATTTCTGAAGAGATGCTCATGAGTTCGGAGTCAAGTGAAGAAGCCATCTTACATACTCATCCACAGGGAACGAGCAGGGCGACATTAGGGTTGTGTTTTCCACTGGGTGCCAGGGTGCTTGAGAGTTGGGCCTTTTTCTTCCCAAATCTGAAGTTACTTTCTTATATTGATCACCTTCGATTTTGGCAAACTCCACTTGTGCTGCGTTTTTCTATGTTCAGTCTTTAGTTTAATTCAATAAATAGTATAAAGAAGTTTTGGGTAGGGCATGGTTTTTAGCAGAGGACTAGTTACAGAATAGTAATGCCTTTCTCCTTTGAAAAGCTCCTGAGTGTAATCCATTTATAAGCCTTGCAAAAATCACTATTTTATAATCCATGCAACTTATGCTTTTATTGTCTGAGCTTTCCATCTGTTACGCTTATCTGTTGAAGCTGTTCCACTTTCCAGAGTAAAATGTATATATTCACTGGCTCACAGAGGAAAAGAATTTGAATAAGAGCACACCCCAGGGATCTAAAGAATCAAAGTCATGCCCCTGTTACGGTGTTCGGTTTTGTTTGTTTATTTTAACACAATGTGGAACAGCTTCGAGGAAAGAGAGTAGTGTGGTCATCGGTCCAAATCAAGCAGAAGAGAGAGCCGTGTCCTGTGTTTTTGAGCAGTGTTTGAATTGGTTGAGCTGCTTAGCTCACTGTGTGACATTGTCGTTTTCCTTTGCCCACCAAAACAAGTCTTGAAGCTGAAGGAAAACAACAAACAAGCCCCACTACTACAACAACAAACCAAAAAAAATCAGTGTTGACTCTTCTTAAGGCTGAAGTATCTGCTACTTTAATGCAGTCACGTCGTAGGTGACAATACATTCCTCAGAGCACTTATTTAGTCATCTAGGGAAGCCCTACTGGTGGAAAATGAGGCTTTTAGGAAATTTATATGTCCACAGTGGAAGCAACAGCCAACGTGCAAGTTCAGAATATCTGAAGTATGGGACTGTTAGATGTGTCAAACCTTTTATGTGTGCAGCTCTGAACTATTCAGTACTTTCAGTAATAGGACTAATAAACAGCATCGGCTGCAGCAGAAATTGTTCGATTGCTTTGGTAACAGGAGGGATGCTCTCACCATTTATGTAGGTTATGCTGGGTTACAAAGAGCCCACGGTTTTTGCATAGTCAAGGCGAGAGAGGCACTTCCAAAGGGTGGCTCATAGCCCCGAAGATGGATGATTTTGGTTAGGTGCTGTGAAGACTCCTAGTACTACAGTGTTACCTGTGGGCAATTCTTTGCTGGAAATAGGGAACTAGATATTATCTGGAGAAGATCAGCCCGGTGTGATGCATACCCGTGTCTTATAATTCACATTGAGATAAAGAGAACAGATTATTCTTTTTTGTAAGACCAACAGGAACAGAATTTGTAGTGTTCATTTCTATACTTGTTTAGATTATTGGTTTACATTAGATTTCTCATTAAAATTCTATGCTTATAAAAGCAGTTTGGAGTTAATTGTCTGGCACTCTTCAATGTGTGAAATAGTCTAAGAAAAAATTCTCTTTTCTGTTTTGTAATAGTTCAAAACATGTATATGAAGTTGCAATAGACTGTTTTCTTTAATCATAGCTTCAACATACAAATTGCCTTATTAAATATTCCTTATAGTCAGTCTTAAAGTTTTGAAGAAGGGTTCTCAGCTGCAACTACTATACCAGTGCAGGACAGAAAAAATAAATACATAAATGTTTCTGCAAAAAAGTAACACTAGTCTTTTTGCAGAGTTATAAATCTGCCTTCTGTGCTTTCTCCATCTTCTCTCATATGCGCCACCAGAAGTCATCTTGTTAGGATCTAATGTTAGATGAGAGTTTTCCTTTACAAGGCTCCCTTTCAGTGTTTTCTTTCCATAGAGGAGACTGGTATTTGATGACCTTCTAAAACAGCAATTCTGTTTTCTGAAGCAGAAAATTAAGTTTTCTCTTCTTTACTGCGAAGAAGCCAATGTGTGTCTCATATTCACGCTAGACTGTCCTGACATGCAAGCAGCAGAAAATGTGAAAATAGCGTGTCCACGCAGCTAGGACAGCAGAATGCAGTTTTCCAGCAGAATCTATATCAGAAATGTCTCACAGATTCTGATTCTTATTCATACTAAGATACCTTTAAATTGCTCCGGGAGTGCAAAGAGCTTTCCCGCGGATGAAGGTGTAATTTATACTCTTTGTACTGCCAAGAGACCGTAGTGTAAATAAGAATCAGATTCCATATCTGTTCTCCCCCAAAAATAGAGTATCAAGTTTTCAGCAAGGCATCTGAATTTTCAAGTAAGAACGAAGAAATGTCTAAGATACTTCAGGTAACAAAACTATAATGAAATCAGATGCTGATCCTGGATATTATATGCACAGATGCTTTAGGAGGAGCTGAAAATGGAGGTAGTGACAAATTTGCCCCCAGATGTCAGGTGGTGTATGATCCCTGCAGTTGCTGAACAGATGCCCGCACTTGCGTGGAGTTCAGATGTTCACGAGGGCAGCAGCTTCCAAAGGCAGAAGCACCCAGCGCCTCGCACTGGGATTCCCACTCAGAGGAAATGCTTCATCCTCACGATCTCGACAGCTGGGTTTTCCAGGTTACGCTGCTCTGGATGATCAGCCTAACGCTTTGTCTTTGTGCTATTGTTAATGCTTCTCTAGATCCTGAACCTGCCCACGCAGATTCATTTGTTAAAATAGGTTAAAATACCGGATCAACCCACAGTGATCTTTGTGTCAGAATAGTTTTTCTTGGGGCCCTTCCTATAGTTGTACTATAAACCTGCCCAGCAATGTAATTTCTTTCTCCTGCTGGACGTTACTCAGCTCCTCCTGTAATTTCGGTTGGAATAACAGGCAGAGGATAGCGGATTGGGCCCTGGAATGTGGGCTTGTCAAGTGCCCTTCGTACACCAGCAACGTCTCACGTGAAAGACAGAGAGTTACCGTGGGATTTATTTAAGTGCACTGTGTCCCAGTTCGCTTCTCAGTAGGTGGCACAGCCTTTCTTAGGTCTTACTTAGCTGAAGTAAATAAAAGAGATTATGCTTAGATTAGGCTGAATTTTGAAATAATATGTATGTTTGTACTTGCAGAAAATAGGAAAGTGACAATATTATCTTTTTCCCATCCTGAACAGAAATGGAAGGCAAGCTAATCGAATGAGTGGAAATGGCACAGAAGAGCACTACACTCATATTAGAGATGGATTGAATCTTGTTATTCATGCTCTGTTGTTGGCAGATGGCTTAATGTATTAAAACGGACAAGAGAGCATTACAGACAGCGTGGCATCATAGCTGTACAAATGGAGACAGCTCCGGCAGCAGCTCATCGCTGTTTGGGGAGTGACTGAGAAACGAAAATGACTCTGTCACACTTAATTAGAAAAGTAGCAGTACAATACAGAGGCAAAGCCCAGCGACAAGTATCGTCCCTGCAGATCGAGCAGTAGATACCTTGTACAGATCGGACGGCACCTTTTAGCTCCTCAGCTTATTGACTGTATAGGTGGGAGGACTTTTTACTAATCTGGCAGTCGTAAAGAGAAAACGGCTCTTTAAGCAAGCAAAGATCAGTCAAAGGGAGGAAGACCCTGAAGCTGGACGATTCCCTTCCCTCCCTTCCTTCTTAGATAAATATAGGTCTGACTGCTGGTCTCGCATCCTGGATTTCTGTTGCAGTGCTTAAATGAAAGATGATTTCTTAATTTCTGTGCATACCTGAATAGCAGAGCACCCTCCTGAGTCCTTTCAGCAAATTTTTGCTTATTTTCAGTGCAAGCAGCATTTTGGAAATCTTACAGCTGCTAGAAAAAACAAGGGACTTTTTTTTTTTTTTTTTCTTCCCTAACTTTCAGAAAATACTTTCTCCTTCTTGGCAGTAAGCTTTAATCATACTCAGCGGCGATTTCCTCCTCTTTAGCGTTCAAGTAAATTAAGAGGTTCGAGATGTCAGGGACATCGTTTCAGTGGCGATGTTAATGGCTTTTCAGTGTGCCGCGGTCGGTTTTTGGTTCGCGCTCAGCGTGAAGCGGCTTTGGGCCAGCTAGTGCTTCCCAGCAGGTGAATTCCCTCGTGGGCGGCACTGGGGCAGGACGGGCGGGCAGAGCCGAGCTCCGCTGCGGTCGCCAACGCGCCGCCGTTTGCGGAGGTAATCCCGCCGACCGCCGCAGGCCGTAAGCTCTTGCTTCGTTCGAGCTACGGGGCTGACGGTGAGAGGGCAGCGCGGCGCGCTCCGCGCGCTGCCTGCGGTGAAGTCTGCCAGGCCGTGCCTGGTCCTCCGCGGCAGCGTGCCGTGTATCCTGCAGCACAGGGGCTCGGCAGGCAGGGAACTTGGAGTTTTATCTCGAAGCTTTTATTGACTAATTAATTTTATATGATTTGAAAACTGAACGTCAGAAAGCTTTGACCATAAACACAGCTTATCCAAACTTCTCAGAAATTTTCCCTTGTTCTTCAGATGTGGAGCAGTGTAAATTGTCCGTTCCCCCTCTACCATTTGCCCAGTTTCTTCCTGTTCAAGCATTCTCCCTGTTGCTCCAGTTCACTGTCTCCCAGGAGGTCCCAGGTAGGCTCTCTACTGCTTTATCATATAAATAAATAAGAAGCAAAAGCCGTATTTGTTGATGTTGCTCTGTACACCAAGGTATGAAGTCAAACAGTTGCTTTAGGATTAACACAAAAGTCCTCGCTACTTTTTCCTTTTTCTATAGTTTTTTTACCAAGTTTTATGAATGACAATATGAAAGACGCTGAAGGAGGAGCCAGGCTTTACTAGAAGACCTCTTCCAGAAGTGGATTTCCAGTGTCACTCATTGTTGGGTCCCTTGAGGACCAAAGACAGAGGACTTCCTTAACGAGTCCTCCCAAGTAGTTGGACAAGCTTACCAATGTTTTTCGTGGGGCACAATAGGATTGAAAGCATTGTCACAATCATTTTTTTCAAGGCAACTTTGAATTTTTCTGGTTTGTTTTCTGGTTATCATGCAATTGGTTAGCCTTCAGTATATCCACTCGCAAAAATACCAAATGTTACACTACTGGCAGTAAACAATCTTCGATGTCCCTAGCATCCAAGATAAATGTTCTTCTTATCTTTACTGGCTTCGCTTAACAGCCTTCACATGCTGTCTTCTGTATTTTACCTTCCTTCTCACTGTAGAGAATCCAACTGTTCCATTATAAATCAGCTTAGGCATTTTTTAATTACCACAGATAAATCATGTACTATTCCTGCACTTTGTACTGCAGCAGAACTCCAGGGGCTTTCACTAGGAACTTGGCTTGAATGAAGCAAATCACCAGTGGCCCAAAGACATTTAGGTTTGCAGCTTCCTAGGGAAGTTTCTTATGTGCATTTACCTCCGTGTGAATTGCCAAGTCCTTTTTTTATTTTATTGATTTCTTTATGATATTAAGAAGCCTGCTTTTTCTAACCTTAGTTCACTTCTTTCCCATGTTGCAGTACCTTTTTAATTCTAGCTTTGGTGGTGCTGAATATTTGTGAGCTAACTCTAGAGGTGAAGGTGTGGAATCTTTAACAAATAGAGCATTTCCTCAGTATATTTAACAAGCAAATTGATATCTCTTTGTAAACACTAATTACTTTGAATTCCTGCCATCTCCCTCTGCTTCTTCTCCCTCCTCAAATCAGGCCAGAGTTTCATTTTTCTATCGCAGTTTATTCTTCTATATTTCTCAGAATTTACTCTTCACTTCAAGATCATTTCGCTTGTTCTCCAGTCATCAGTGACTCGTCGGGGTACGGAGGCTTTCCCCAGCACATTAAGCTTGTCAGTCATTGTATCTTACTTTCTGTCATCTTGTGAGGGACTTTCATCTCAGGGTTTTGGGTTATATGTGGCTGTTCTTAAGCCGAAATAAGTTCTATGTGGCTTGCTTCTCTTCCGTTGTTTGGCTGTATTGACAGTTCATTTAATTATGGGGAGAGCTGGAAAAATGAGCTTGGTGATAATATCATTCCATAGTGCTTAGTTCCAGTAGGCAGCAGTTAAGGCATCCCAGCATGGTGGGGTGAATACGAACTTTCACGGAGAACTATGGAGAATAAAACAGTTTCCTATATTCAGGCAGAAAAAAAAAAGAAATTTGCTTTTTAAAGTGCTGACATAGGAGGTAAACACATCCAGTAAAAACTGGTTGCAGTGTCAAAATCAATTATTATTCTGCTTTACCCTTTACATTTGATTTGAATTGCTTTACAGAAGTTAATTACATACGTTTTATAATTACACCACTTGTGTTACTTTATAATAATTCTCAGAAAGGCCAAGTGACTTTCCTGAGGTCATATGTAAGAAACCGAGACAAGAGTCTCAAATTATATATTGTATTCTTGACAAAAATTATGGCGCTTCAATGCAAAACCTTGCTAAACAATAAAACTTATCTAGAAGGTAGGCATATTAAAAATTATCCGTAAAAACTACCATCGGTCCAGTTATTCTTTGTACAGACTTATTAACTTGAAAATATGTGGATGTGGACAGAACACACACACATACACAAAGACACATTCATTCAAATGTCTCCCACCTCCAACAGTATTAAACAGAATGGGTGAATAAAAATTGCAGTTTTGCTACTGTACTGCCATGCTAGTACAAAAATCAATTTCTTTTGCTTTGGAGATGCCAGGTGCCTTCTGCATATGGTACTTAGCGATCCCACTAAGATAGTGAAAAAAGTGAGAGAGATGTCAAGAGAAAATGCATCTTTAGCAGAAAAATCAATGTTTTTAATTAATTTCAATTTCTCATTTTACAAATCTCATTACGTCCAATTCTATTATAAAAATCGCTCTTTGGATATGGCAAATAATTGGAAGAAGAAAGTTCAACTGGGTTTAATAATTCATTTATCCGAGTCCTCAAATGTTTCAGTTTTCTTCAATAAAATATAACAAAATTATGGAAGATTACATCAGTCCAGATAAAGTCTTGTGCATAAAAGATTTATCCAAAGCTTTCATTCTTGTCTGTACTTTGTATAAATTCATACTAAACGAATTCATCACCACCAAAACACAGCACTGTCAATGTTTGTAGGGTTCTGTACTTCCAGTCTAGCTGTTCCTCTGAATAATGCCTGCGGTGCTACGGAAAGTCATGGCTGCTCGGGCACCGAGACCCGGCCGGCCGCTTGGGTGGCCCAGCAAAATACCAAGTAAAATTGTCTGGATTTTCAAGCCGAGGACGTCAACACCGGCTTTGTTCTGTTGCCGTGCATTTAACGCGGCCCTCGTTAGGATCTCTATTTTACTCCCCTCTAATGAAGCGTGTCCCCAGCTGCCCCATTCGCGATCAAGTATTCCGTCCCCGGGAGACGACTGTTACTCCGTTATTCTGGGGCACGTGCTGCCCTGGGAGCCGGGGGGAGGCTGGAGGGACCCTCCGCTCGCCGCGGTCTGCATCCCGACACCCAGAACGTTCCCAGGCTGGAATGTGGCCGTTCCTTCAGCCACCCCCTCCTCCTCCTCCCCGCTCCCTTCAGGCAGGCAGCAGCAGCCCGAAAGCTGCCTGCAGGTGAAATAATCTTCCTAAACACGTGTTAGAGAAACATGGCAGGATCGTAACGTATCGCGGGCTGCTGGAGGAAGGGCTTTCCTCTCGTGAAATAAACTGGGTCTGCTCCCAGTAGGTTGCTGGGCCCGCGAGATCTCGGGGGGATCGCCTACAGCCCGTTCTCATGTCGATGGAGTGCAACAGGCAATGGCCTTTTTTTTCCTGCCAGCCATTTCTTGGGATTGCCCTGCAGTGTTGCATATCTGTTACATTCCTTACCTATGAGGCCAAGAGAGAAATAAAATGGCTCCCTCTGAGATGCAGGAAGAATTAAAAAAAACCCAAAATCTGATGGTCCCTGTGCTTCTGGGAAGAGCTAGACTTCAGTGATCGCAGAATGTTGAAACCTGCGTCCCTAAAACTCAGGAGGCAGCTACAGAAGTAAGCAGTGACAGAGGTGGCTGAGGTCTTTTTGATACTTCATGTTATCCCCCTTTGTAATGTAATCCTCAGGAGATAGCTGATTTATTTGAGGCCCTGTCAGACTAGCTTGTGTAATAAGGGATTGCAGCGCCGTGGCTTCAGGAGTCCAGTGAAGAATTCCTGGTTTTCAGGAGAAAAACTTGGGGTTTGTCTCTCTTCTGTCTAAAGTTCTTGTTTTATGACACGTGGTGTGCCAGCTGTTCCCAGAGCACGCAAGCTTAAGGATGGGAGTTTTAAAAAAATAAGGTAACCTTTTTCTAAACAAGAAAATACTGTGGCTGTTGACAAATCTCATTGTGTTTTGCAAAATCAGCGGAGAAGCCTTTGGCCGCTGCGATTAGTTTGTTGACTTTACAAGTATACCCTGCTCTGTTCGCAGTCGGAGGTTTTGAGGGTTTTGTAAGCTCTTCTGTGTGTGCTGCATTAATTCTTTACTATTTGGCTACTAGTCCCTCTTTTATTCTCCCTTTAGATATCAGAATCTTTGGGCATTACAGTGGGTAATTAACAGAGCTTGCTGAAACAGCTTGCCACTTCAGGACAAAAAGAAAGTTGCAGTCTTACTGCCAGGGTGGAAGTGGTGTGAATGATTACAATTAGGCTAAGGCTGTGGTGGAAGCTGGTCGATGGATCATTTATTTATTTATGAAGACCTAGCCGTAAGGGAAAAAATATGGGAATTTTCTACCTATCTGCTTCTGCAGGTTAGAAAAGTGGGCGAGCGTGAGCAGGGCAGGATCATACGGATCTGACAGGAGGGAGAACACCTTTCACTCCAGAGGCAGGGGTAGGCTTCGGGTAAATACCGGCCTTGGATCAAAGCGGTATGAAAACCAGGCGAAGCGACGCGACGCGACGTGACCGCCGTTAGGGTATTCGTTAGCCAGCGCTCGGCGACGGGGCAGAGGGCTGGCGCTGCCTTTCTCCTCCGCGGACAAGCAGCCTGTCCCCTGACTCCCACCCTTAGAGAGCAATTCCGTGAATTGTGAAAAGTGAACTTCCTTAGGAAGGTGTTTGGCGGTTACTTGCAAAATCCGTCCCGTGTACTGGTAACTGGTGTACAAGGTGGGCATGTGTAGGAACTCCGTACACAGGAACTCCCGAGGCCTTTCTGGAGAAAAAGAGCACGTCTTTCTGCCCCCTCGGGAAATGCTGACTTCACAAGGGAATTATAAACCGGAGGCTTTCCACGTTATGTAAATGTCCCCTTCCCCCTTCTCTCCTGCTCCTCCCTCAGCTCAGAAACGGGCAGCGCGTTCTCCCATGCCGTCGTGGTTTCAGCCCAGCCGGCAGCGAAGCACCGCGAGGCCGCTCGCTCGCTCCTCCCGCCCGGTGGGATGGGGGGGAGAAAATACGACGAAAGGCTAGTGGGTTGGGACAAGGACAGGGAGAGATCACTCACCACTTACGGTCACGGGCAAAACAGACTCGACTTAGGGGGAAAAAAAAAAAAAAATCGTTACCAATTTGTTACCCTGTAGCCCCCACCCTGCTACCAAACCCCTGCCCCACAAACCCAATACACGTGCAAAACTCCGTTCGGCAGTACCCAGCAGCAGCACGGAGAAGACTGGAGATGGCTGTTGGCATCCACATACGGCTGCTGGGGGATGGACGGACTTAACCAAGCATTCTGCTAGCCCACAGGCTCCACACTGAAGAGCTAAGGCTGCTAAAAGTGACTTGGAAGAGGAAGCGTGGCCAGCAGTGGAAACTCAAGACGACGGTTGGGAGCGAAGTAGCGGGAGGATGACGGAATTATGAGAGGTACTTGAATGAGGGGAGGATGAGACTGTCCCCTTCAAGCTTGGCGTTCGTTAGCCACCAGGCTCCAAGGTGTTATAACAGAGTCTGGTTTGTGACCAGATTTCCAAAAAATCAAACGTTTGTTTCGATCACAAACTGAACCCGTGATATTGTGAAATCTATATCTAGTAATGCCTAGTGACCGGCAGTGCCTTACATACAAGCTAAAAAAGCAAAATAGAATAGAGAAGAACCCGGGACATGGGGAAGGAACACAGAAGAGTTTGGCAGATTTGAGTCTTGAATTTCATTCCAGTAACAGGGTTGCCTATGCCCGGGTTCATGGGTTTAATTCATAATAACTGTATACGCTTGCTGAAATGTTAGTACATTTGTACATGCTACATTCCTTCCAGAGCCCCGAGAACAAGAGGTTCTTCTGGGAGGAAAATAAGAAAGAATAGGCAGAGGATAGGACACTGGGGCAAGTGAAGCATCTTAGTCATTCTTGTTAACGTAACCCCTATTTGGCTTGAAATTATATTGGCCTGTGTAATGTTTGCAGCTAGACAAAGATGATTTCAGTAAAAATAGAGCTCATTGTTAGCACTTTTTTATATTTTACCAAGTGCAAATATCCTATTCAAGCTTGTCAGAGGTTTGTAGACGTATTTATTTTGTGTTCTGTGTTTAATTCCTGGGGTTTTAGGTTCCAGTTTACTTTATCATAGAAGCATAGAATTGTTTAGGTTGGAAGAGACCTTTAAGATCATCGAGTCCAACCATCATCCCTGCCCACCAGACCATGTTACAGAGTACCCCGTCTACGCGCTTTTTGAACACCTCCAGGGATGGTGACTCCACCACCTCCCTGGGCAGCCTGTTCCAATGCCTGACAACCCTCTCAGCAAAGAGATTTTTCCTAATATCCAACCTACACCTCCCCTGCCGCAACTTGAGGCCATTTCCTCTCGTCCTTTCTGACTGACTAGATGCAGTTGCTATACTTTTGCCATAAGCTGCAGCTGATTTTTTTTTTTTGGGTCATATTTTTTCAAAAGCAGAAAATCAAGGCTGAATATGGAAGTGCTGCACCTTACTAAGGTGCAGCATTCTTGTACTTGCGATAGTACTGGCTATGAATTGAACAACTTTAGTTCATCAATAGCTAAATATTATGTAATTATAGAAAAGGAGCTTTATATTTATTAATATGTAAAATAATTACATTTATTGTATGTTACTGATATTTTATTAACGTATTATAGTAATCATTACTAATAAGTATTCTACTATATATAAAATACATAATAAATAAGTACATTATATTATTCTATAAATAGCTAAATAATAGTGGAAGAGAGGCATTTTTCTGTCAGGCCAGGGCAAAGATCAGCTAAGCATTAAGGCAATCAGATCAGTGGCAAATGGTTTCCAGGGTGTGCATGTGGTCTTCCTCTGTGTGTGTTTATTTCTGTATGAAATGTGTGGCAGGTGTACAGTCCATATGTAAAGTAGCGGAGCTTCCCTGCAAGGTGAAACGTGCCGTCGGAGCTGTTCGCCAGGAGGGGAATCGCAGTCATAAGCTACCATTTTATTTTCACGTTTATACTGCCCGTAAGAATCCATATAAATTTGAGGTAATAAATGTTTCTCGTAGTACCCACACCTTGCTGATTCCTGAGATAGGTGTTGAGGTAAATGTGCCAGGAGCGTGGCTTTGATTCCGCAAAGCTCTTCCATACAGTCCTAGAACCAGGCCTGCCAAAGACATCGTTTAAGCACAGGCTTAATTATAGTGTTTGCAATACTGGCAGATCCGGGAGAGTTCTTTTCAGTGGGAATCATTGCTTATGCTCACTGTGATAAAATGTGATGAGGTATGTTATATCAGTTTGTTTTGGAGGGTAAAGCATGTTGCCGTTAGTCCGAGCAAATACTAGTAGCTGTTGATTTGGTGGCCATACCAAAGGCTAGATTATTGTTTAAAAAAAAAAAAAAGTATTTCAGCCAAAGTTTGCCCACGCTTGCTCAGTATCTTACCCAACATTTGCATATTATAGGGAATACTATATCTGAAATGAGTAATTTTATTTCTCATTACAGCAAACTACATGAATCTGTCAAAAAAAACAAAGACGTGAGAAGTCTACCATATGCTATCTAATGACTTGGCACGATGCCTGGTTTAAATAAGTTGTCCATTGTCCAATCCATTGTCTAGGTAGCATATTGTATGTTCCTTTCACGTTTTTCTTCAGTCTGTTTATATAAAAGTCAAATTCCAATGATAATAAGATACAATTAGTTTTCAAAAGAAGTCCTAAATTGTAGTCTTTTAAGTTTTTAGTAGTTTTTCCAGTCCTTCTGCATTGGAAATAAACTCCGGAACCTTCAAATACTTGGTGGGGAATTCTGTGTCAAAGTGTGGGTCTCACAGCTAGATGTAGCAGGATAACCATCCTTCTTTAAATGATGCCTTGTTTAAGGAAAAAGAGATTGCAGCATGAGGGTGCAAAGTTTCTCGATTAAGAAAATTAAGATTTGGCCAGAAAATGGGCTTTTTAAAGGTCTCTTGTAAATTGTTCCATTTAAAATATGGCCGAACGTGCTTTTGTTAACAAAAAAACCCCACACTGTTTTATCTGATAGGCAGCCAACCAAGATTAATTCACAGAAATCTCTTCACAGAATGACGTGCATCGCAGTGCATCGGTCACTGGTGGGGGAGATGCGTTCTGTGTGCTGTGTACCTTAAGCCAAAACGCAGGGAGAGCTGCCCACCTTGAAGAATCAAAGTACGTGAATATATTTTAGCACGTTCAGACCCTCAGAATTCACTTAGTAGCGAAAAAGATAAATGTACAGCTGCTTGGGATCTGAAATACAATGCTTCTGAAAAACAATTCTGTAAGGGCTCTTACACTTGGGAACAACTCTCTTTGTATTCCGTCTTTTTCCGCATATTTTCCGATCTGTTATATTCGTCTGTTAATATTTCAGGAGGTGATGGGAAAGTTTGTTTGTGCATGTATTTGGCTTACGCTGGACTCGTGTATTTTTGGCTGTCAGCTTTGGTCCTCAGCTGTTGGTGATGCAGAAAATTAACGGAGTCTCGAGCCCAGGCATGATGAGGATGAGTGCTGAGGATGTGCCATCGTACTACCAGTAAGCTCTTTGCCCTTTGGTTTGCTGTATTAATAACCTCCATCTTTTGTATTTTGGTATTTTAAAGTTGGCCCCGACGTGCCTAAATAAAGACAAGTTGTTTGAAATGCAGCAAGAGGAAAGGGCAAGGAAGACATATTTTCTTCTGGGGAGCATCTCTCTTTGCTGGTGGCGTGCTTTCTACCTGTTCAAAAGCAAACTTCAAGGTGACTGATGGGTCTTAGCCAGCCTGAGTGAGGGATAACATTTTCAGAGAGCTGCTCCAAGGAAGGACTACAGTAACTACTGCCAAGGGGATGTTTTACCACTGAACTCAAAATAGCTGTGCTGATTTAGCCTGGCTGCTGAGCTGGCCGCACACCGTTTCTCCTTGTTCTTTTGTTGTAGTGTTTTGAGAAGAAGATGAAGTGAAACAGGATCTTGGGAAACGGGGGTGGAGGTGCTGAAAACCTGTGTGCTCTCCATTTGTTTAAAGCAGTCGCGGTGCCCAGGACAGGAGACAGGAAGCCAACGCTGAGGGAGAGCACAGACAGCAAAACAATACGAAAATAGGATAGAGAGAAATTAAAAGGTGGATCAGAAGGGAATAGGACAGGTGGGTTACTTGGTCACTGCGTACAAAAAATACTAGGAGGTTGTGGGGAAGGGATTTAGTGGTTGCCCTCCTCCTTTCTTGGCTAACCTTGCGGACAAGCAAGCCAAGCACCCCTGCGGAGCCACTGAGGACCCACTCCCAATTAAATTCCTGATCAAGGTCTGAGCTCTGGCTCCTCCGAAGGACACACAGTCTGCACGGCGTGGTTACGGTGTGCCACGTAATGAACAATAACGAAAGGCGTTAGTCCAAGCAAACCTATTCCCACACCTGACAGTAAAGGGCAAAATAGAGAAAGCTGTAAAAGCTGCCATATCCCAAACGTGCAGGAGCTGCTGGTGGTTCCGTAGGTACCCTGCCATGCCAGCGGGAATCTTCACGTGTGACTGGTGACGCTCCCCACGCACCATTATGTCTGTAGGGCTGGTCCCTTTCCTCCAGAAGAGGGCTTTAGTTAGGACTGTGTAGCGGTCACTACTGAGCAGAGGACTCTGGTACAAGCCACCCGACGTCTCTGCGCTCAATTTACACAAGTAGCGGTGGGAATGGTTTGCCGCCTGCTTCTCCCGGTCGCTGCCTGCTGGGCGAGGTCCTTAGCACCTCAGATAAAAACAAGTAATAGGGAACAATTCATCCGTGCAACCTGCTGTTAGGAAGGCTTCCAGTATGTGCATCAGTGGCTGTAAAATAACAGCTGGGTAAATAATGTAAAGTTTATACTTGGATAATCTGTAATTAGGAGCAAGTTTAGGACAGAGGACTGGATTGGGTTCATAGAGGGAGTGGATGGCATGAAAGAGCCTCTTGCTGTTTTTTTTCCTTGATCCTGGTAAAGCTTTCCTGGAGAACTCCTTCTTTTGAATGATGGTCTTGCTCCACTAGAGAAGCTGAAAAACACAGAAAAGTTAGTTTTCTTCCTTTCTCCCATCCCCTCAGCCCTGCTGGCTAGTTGGGCGAACAGAGCCTGGTGGTCTGTTCTGTATTTTGAAAGCGTTTTCCTATCGTGTTTCCATCTAATACGGGAGCTCTGGAAACTAAGCAGACAAATACCGTCCGGCAGGCTGGCCGGAGCAGTCGTAACACCCTGCCGCCCTGAAAGAGCAGCCCCCAAAAGGCCCAGTCTGCCCCACAGCTGGTGAGCTACACGGCTGTTTTCAGCTGCTGTTAAATCATTTGCTGTCTTCTCTAAAAATAATTGAGAACTACGGCAGCAAAGTCCACGGCTCTAAACTGGCCAGGCTGGTAGAAGACCGAGAGTCCAGAGGAAACATCATCCTGCCTGACGAGGCATCTCCGTATTCTCCAGCCTGCTTAAATGCAGCCATTTTCACCATCGGGAAGTAGAACGTGAATATTTCCTATACTGCAAAAAACTCCTTAAAAACAAACGCGCTAGATCCATCTCTTGCACTGCAAGCTGTCATCTTAACTATTTCTTATATGCTGGAGTCAAAAATTAGCCCCTTGGCTTTCAACTCCTTTGACTGTAGCAGCAAGTTTCTCCTGCTGATGGTAAACAACAGGGACTTGGAAGCATTTTCCTGGTTTGTTTTTACATAACTCTTAAGCCGTTTCTGCTTTGAATATATTTTGTTTCTCTTTATCCCAAGACAGTTTCCACAGAGTTGCAGTTTATTAATTGAAAAGTGGTATTTTTCATTGCAGCAATACCACTTCCAGTGTACAACACAAAATCCGTAAGATTTTCTCATCAACAGTGCTAGTGCATTTTCTTTACTTTAAGTAGTTCTGCAAAAAAACCAAGCCCACTAACCATCTTAGGAGAAGGAGTAAGCCGGTTCTAACGGTCTCCCAGAGAAAACAAAAATGAAGTGTATAGCATCATCTGCTTGAGCTTTAATTATTTAATTCATCTACTAAGATGCTTCTTAAATTGCGCTGTTGGACAATTTCAGATGACTGCTTTTCTGATGTTAACTATTTCCTCCCAGCACCCCAGCGGTTTTAGTGGGTTATGAGAGACAACGTGGTTTATTTACAGTTGGGTATAACCAGAGCTACCTCAGTGTTACAGGCAAAATCCAACGGGATGCAGAGGAGGCTCTGCGGACGAAGAACGGAGGCGGGAGCCCAGAAGAGGGCTGGGGAACTGGGGAACGTCGCTTGTGCCTCAAGTGACCGGCAGGAGCTGCCGCAGGGCCGGAGCAGATGACGGAGGTGAGCGGCGCTTTTCAAGGTTTTGGGGATTCAGGGGCGGGCCCCGAGGCAGAGGACAGGCACCAGTCATACATCCACCATTCCGAAGCCAAAGCGCGGGTCTCGGGTGCAAGCACCATTTTATCAAGCCCTTCTGCCGCCGGAGTTTCGGTCGCTTCCACGGCCTCTGCCAAAAGCGCCAGCCCCGCTTGCCACCCTCACTTCTCTCCTCACGCCAGGGCCAAAGACTTCTTTCCTCTCCTGCATACACACACATACCAGTCCCTCCCTGTCTCTTCCAGTGCGGGGCATTTGTTGTGTTGTGTTTTGTCTTGAAATCCAACCTGAGGGAATAGAGGTTTATTTATCTCCTCACTTCCTGAGCCAAATACACAGGCAAGTCCCCAAAATTTAACCCAGAGCAGTACACAAGGGATAAGTAGTACCTGGAAGCAAAACTAGCAGGTGTGACCACATCTAGAATTTTACTGTCTATTACTGGTAAAGCCTTACAAGTACTTTCTGCATAAAGAAAACTTCTAAAAGCTCATTAGACGACTTGCTGCATAAACACATTTTTCTTAAACGCTTCAATTGTGGACTCACAGAAAACAAACGACACAAAACACCTTTTCCAGAGAGCTGAAGACCTTGTAAAACCATCTGGAACATCAGACCTACATGATGTCAGGTTGCTGAGTCATCTTCTTCAGTAGAGATGGAAGTAAAGAGCTTCCCAAGCGATACTAGGTTAAAAGTTAGGGGAAAAAGAACATTGTGTAAGTGCAGAGAGAGGTACCACATCTGTTCCCCACCTTCCCCTCCAAAAAAACCGCTAATTTGTTATGTCAGAACAGTTTTTAGCGTGCACGAGAGCTCCAGGGGTGGGCAGAAGTAGCGGGACACGTCGTTCTGCATTTTCCTGAGGGCCCAAGAGATGAGAGGACTTGCGTTCCTTACTGGAACGGCTCGCTCACTTTAGACAATAATGAAGTAATTGGGACAAACCGCCAACTATGCTCAGCACAATCTGCAGTGACAGAAACTGCTGTTTACGAATTAGGATCACTAAATACTAAAGGAAACTACATCAGCAGTGAGGGCAGAGTGACACAACCTTAAGTCTGTTAAAAAAAAAAAAAAAAACAGATTTGGGATTCATGGAAATGGTGTGAATGTGTCCTCTGGTACAAATGTGCCTCAACAATGAAAAATACAATCATCTGTCTCATTTTTTGGAGCAGTGCTCCATTGCATTTTTTTAAATAAGATTGCCTTCGGTTGTCCATCAGGCTTTGCTCCGAAATGCGGTCATGGGGAGAGGACAAGGCAAGCTAATGAAATAAGCTGAGCTGCCGAGTGAGAAAGCCTTGCAAAGCTGCAGCCAAGAGCAGTTTTCAAGGGACACGCTGTGGATGTCCTGCAAATGGAGGCAAGCAGCAGTGGAGTGAAAAACCAGGCTCTCAAAACCGGGCTGGGAAGGAAGGAGCAGCTTTCGGTAGCAGGTGAGTGCTGGTTTTCAGTGAAACCTCCTGAGCGGCACATCCTCCTTCGGCATCACGACCAGTGGCAGAGAAGCGGTGGCTCCAGCTTCGCGGACCTGCTGGGCGAACGCGCTCGTACCCCCGGCTCTTTCCATCTGCAGGATTGTTTCTTATCCCCCTGCCTCCTTAGGCGGGAATAAACCTCACCTTGTTATGTTCTTCGCTCGGGTTTGAACTCTAACCAGGAAAAGAAGTCTAGACACAATTAACTCGTCATTCTTTCGGCTCTTCTCAAAAAACAGCGGTAGGTTTTGATTTTCTTGTTCATTTAGAGGGTTGGGTTTTGCCTAATAAATTCTTACGTCATAAGACTAGCATTGGAAGTTGCGATCAAACTGGGTATCGACTATGGCCAGGATAAGAGCAGTGACTAGCACTGCAGGAAGGAGCATTAACTCAAGCAACAAACTGTGCTTTAGTGATACTAATGCGAGAAAAACTCTCACTGAAACCAGACTAACAAAGTACACAGTGTGCTGGAAGGCTGGCATTCCTATAAGCAAACCTGGCAGGCTTTTGAACTGGGTGGTCACTGGTGTTGGAGACCAATAAGGAGACACATCATTTAAAAAAAAGAAAAAAAGCCCACAACACTAAAAGATGTCTGCTGAGTGGTGTACATGCTTTTTATTAATAATGTGACAACAAGACATTAGTTACAAACATCTGATGTCAAGGTGGCTCTCTCAAAGGTGTAACCCAGAGACAGGAGAACTTACTAAGAGAGTAAGACCTCCCCAACGCAAGGTTATGGCAGCTCACATATGTCGGCTTGGCTCCGGGACCCGAGCCGTGCTGGGGGAGGAGGTCGTCCGAGCGGTGGGCCAGGACCTGAGCTACTACGTGGAGCTTTTGGCTTTAGGGCGCGACAATAACGTGCCCTCTCCGGAGCGCTCCACCGTCCGAGTCTTCACCTCGGCTCTGCTCGGTCTGCCGGCAGACCTCCTGGAGTGGGTTAGAGGGCTTGCTCCCGGGAGCTCTGCCAGCTCTCCTCGACTCGGCCGATTCCCCCTCCCTAGCCCTGTACCTGTTACTAAGATCTTGGTGCAAATGTGCTGGAGGGAATCCAAGTTGGGAAGAAGTAATTTTTCTTCCAAACGTCCCTTTTTGTTTCATTTAACAGATAGTAAAGTTAGCAAAGGGGGAACAGTGATCTGTAAAATTTTCAATTCACCCTCACTATAGGTTTCATGGGGTTTCTTAGTGACGTGGCAGGGAAGGCAGGGTAGAGTCTTGAAAAAAAACAAGTGGCTTTTGGATTCAAACAGGTTTAGAAAAAGTTTCTTTCTCCAGGTATGGTACAGAGGCGCAGTGGTGATGACGCACTAACAGAATTATCTTCGTTACAGACTTTGAGATACAGTGCAGCCATTTAGCAAGTCACTTAGCAGCACAGGCCTGCATTTAGGACTTGACTGTCATCAGAGAAGTAATTTAGATCTCTACAGTTACCTTGCAAAAATCTCATCGTTCCTAAGATTCAAGGTATGTGTAGTTCACCCACTGATCTCAGAATAAGGATTTATTTCATATTTGTTCTTTTGTGCAGTGATTAGAAAAGTTTTTTATTGTTAATATCTGATTTATCTGAACTTCCAAATCTAACAGTCAGCAGATTTATTACAGCTCACAGAGCAGAGTAGGAAGCAGAACACAGATTAATGTTAATGTTTCAAAAGGCCTTTTGAAAAGCTATTATTACTGCTGTGTCGCAGTCAGTGCTTTTTTTATTACATTATTACATCTATGTTGTTAGAACACGTTTTGTATTTCACCAAACGTGCTGCCGGCTGAAGAGCCCTGCGTCCCAGGACAGAGGCAGTTTAGCACCGGCCACGGTCATCGCCAGCGGAGGGATGCCCGAGCCCAGCGAAGGCGGCGGGACGTTGGGCAGGTTGGCACGCACCTTGCACCCGCCTTCCCAACTCCGGCACGGCCCCTAACGTATCGCTCGGAAGTGCTCTGCTGAAAACACGCCAGGATAAAGACATGGCAGTTGGTCACTGCAGGAGAATGGGTATGGTTTTTTTTCAACTGTGTGCTTTGAATTAATCCAACAGCATTTTCAAATAATTTAAGCAACTGTTACCTTACAGACTTAGAGAAAAAGCAAAACATTAACATGTAATTATGAGATAAGTGAGGGAAAGGTGAAACTAATCAGAAATTCAAGATAGGAACACAAAAAGTGGCAGAATATTAGACTATTTCTCTGCCTCTGAATTCACTCATGACTTGAACAGGATGGATTCTCTTCTTTGCGGAACCTTTTCTGACCGCCGCATAGATTTCTTCTGGCTTCTCTCTTTTAATTAGGGGCTTCTTCTCTGGAGCCTTCATTCTCCACATCACTACAGGATGGCGTGGGCCAGAAGGACTCTGAATCTTGATAATCTTTGTGGACGCAATGTAGGACATCTTCACTGTCTGCACCACGGCATTCATTAAATTTTTGGCAGCCTGAATTAGCGAGGTGACGCTATCCAGCTGTAGGAAGAAACAGAAACATTAGCCTGGGAAGCTGCTCTGCTTTTAATGACAATATGCTCAGGAATAAACAACGGTTAAAAAGTAAGACTACCCTACCAACCCCTTATTTCTTTGGTTTCCCCTTGGTGTGTTTGATCATTATACTCATGTTCCACTGCTCAGACTTAAAGTAATACACAGAAATTTGTGCTGGTGCAATATAAATGCTTAGGTAGATCATGTTTGTTGTCTTTTTTTAAAACGTGAATTCATGATGCTCGTCTGCAGCGTCTCATTGCAATTGCTGCCGACGGGTAATGAAATTAGCTCAAAGGAGAGCCATGAAAACGTGACCGTTCCTTCCTTTGCATCACCAGGCAAAGTCTCCGGCTGCCTTCATCGGAGCTGCTGGGCCTCCTCTCAGTGGTCAGCATTTTAAAGGGCATTAAGAGCGGGACGGCAGACAGAAATGGCGGTGCCTGCGAGGCCTCTCAACGTCGTGGTGTCCGTGTCCTTCCACGTCTCGTCATCCTACAATCCAAGAGTGGAGAGCTGCCCCGGGGACGTTCGCCACAGCTGGGTGTGGTGTCAGGCACTGTACGCCCTTCGGAAGGTATCACCGCACAGCCAGTGCACTCAGGAAGAATGATACCATTTTAGGTGAAATGTTCAGGATTTTATGTTTGGTCATATGGGAAACTCTTTTTTGACAGGGTCGGTTAACGGCTGAATGATGCCGTATTTCATTTTGAGCACACTGCTTTCTGTACCATTAGATTTCTTTTGGATTTATTTGCTTGACATAAAGGCTGCCTTCAGGTATTATTATTCAGGATAACTTCAGGTGTGTTTGCTGCGGTCACAGTGCACCGAAGGACTGCTAGGGACCAACACCGGGCACAAATCGCCTCGGTGACCTACCTGAGGGGCTTTTTCTCTTGAAAGATGATACCACACTCCTATTTAATTAGAAGGCTGACAATTTCAATTTTGAAAGGCATCTCCAGGCTGAATACCTTCAAGAAAGCCCTATTTTACATATTTAGTCTTTAAATATTATTTAGTATTTAATACTTAGAGTTACTATCTGTCTAGTTAAAATATTTTTTAAGTATTATTTAAGTAAATAAATCCTACCTGAGCTGCCGGCCACCTTACGGTGTCCTCCCCCAACAGGGAAGAGGAGTGTTAAAAGCCGAATTTACACCAGTGTGCCAGGATGAGTAGAGTACTGGGTTTAGGACAAGATATAAACTTGAAATGCAAGACAGTCTGCGCACACTTCCCTGCTCCGGGACTCTCTGTCACTTGGATGTGTGCCAACAGCAGGAATGCCCACTACGGTTTGGATGTAAAGATGGTAGGATTACTCTGTGTAACCGGAGAGACTGCGTTTCAACTTCCGGACATCCGCTTTGTTGAAAGGCTCGTTTTCTGTAAAAGCAGCGAGGTCAGGGCTGCAGCAGGGCCCTCGGGTTGGTGGGAGAACCGTCCCGCACGGATGGACGCTGGGAGAGGGGCAACGTCTTCAGTCCTCGGCCGGGCCGCGTGAAGCGCAGGTGAGTGGGAGTACTGGGTCAGACCACACCCACACGGACGGACACACGGACAGACACACACAGACAGACACGCACACACAGACAGACAGACAGACACACACACACAGACGCAGACACACACACACACAGATGCAGACACACACACACTGACACACAGACACACAGACGCAGACACACACACACAGACGCACAGACACACGCACACAGACACAAGACAGGCACGCACGGACACACACGCACACACACACAAGACACACAAGACAGACACACACACAAACACGCAGACACAAGCAGACACACGCGCACACACACACAGACACGCACACAGAGACACGCAGACACACACACAGACACACGCACAGACATGCACACGCGCACACACACGCACAGACGCACACACGCGCAGACACGCACACATGCAGACATGCACACACACGCACACAGACACACAGGCAGACACACAGGCAGACACACGCAGACACGCGCACACGCAGACACACACACACACAGACAGACACGCACACACAGAGGCACGCACACCAGGCACACGGCCAGGCAGTCAGACACACAGACGGACAGACACACAGACGGACAGACACACAGATGGACAGACACACAGACAGCCAGACACACGGACAGACGGACACGTAGCCGGCCGGCTGGACAGACACACGGACGGACAGACAAACGGACAGACACATGGACGCACACACAGACGGACAGACGGACGGACACACGTACGGACGGACACATGGAAAGACGGATGGACACACAGACACACGGACGGACAGACACACGGACAGACTGACTCATGGACAGACAGACACACGGATGGACAAACACCCTGACGGATAGACACACACACAGAAAGACACACGGACACACAGATGGACAGACACACGGATGGAGAGACACACGGACAGACACACGGACGGACGGACAGACACACAGACACACGGACGAACAAACGGACACACGGACAGACAGACACGCGAACAGGCAGACACACGGACGGACACACAGACACACGGACAGACAGACACACGGACGGACAGACACATGGATGGACGGACACACAGACTCACGGAAACACAGACAGACACATGGACGGACAAATGGACAGACAGACACACGCATGGACAGACAGACTGCCAGACAGACAGACACGCGAACAGACAGACACACGGACGGACAGACACACGGACAGACCGACCGACACACGCACCGATGGACGGCCACACCGAGTCACGGACAGACACATGCATGG
>JAVJGG010000094.1:2060476-2092176 GCA_035590195.1 Aviceda cuculoides
CAGACTCACGGACGGACAGACCCACGGACAGACAGATGGACAGACTCACGGACAGACAGAAGGACGGACAGACAGACTCACAGACACACGGACGGATGGACAGACAGTCTGACACACTGACGGATGGAAACAGAGACTCACAGACACACGGACAGATGGACACATGGACAGACGGACACACGGATGGACGGACAGCCTCACGGACGGACACACTCACGGAGACAGAGACACACGGACGGACATACAGACACACGGACAGACATACAGACACACACAGACGGACAGACAGACACACACACAGAGATGGACACACAGACAGACACAGAGACGGACGGACACACAGACACACACACAGACGGATAGACAGGCACATGGACATACAGACAGGTGGATGCACAGACCGACCGCCACAGACACACACACGGCCAGACACGCACCCTTAGTGGTCCGTACTGGTGACGCTCCCAATTCTCTCGCTCTGCCCGGGTGTCCCAGCCCCCGGAGGAGGGGAGGAGCAGCTCCACTGGGGAGCGGCGGGGGCGCGGCCGGCCCCAGAGGTTCTCGGTGGCTTCAGTGTCCGTAATCCCGCCACTTTTCTCCAGTTGCCTCCAGTCGGAGCCGGGTGGAGGGGGCAGGCTGGGCAGCCAGCTGGGCTGGGGCGGCAGGGGCAGCTCTAGCGAGCGCTCCTCTGGGAGTGGGCAGGAAAAGGGTTGTCCAGGAATTCAGCTAGTTTTTCTTGTGACTCTAGTTTATACTGGGAAATATGGGTTATGCAGTCAGATCCCATTAGGAGACCTTCATCACTTGCCTTTCCTCCCCTGGGAAAGGGAACGGTCGGTTATCGCCTCATGCCGGCACCTGCAGCTCCCTCACAAAGGGGCTGCGGAAGAGTCCACGGCTCCTGCACCACATGGCTGTGATGGAGGAAACTGGGGTTTATTTCTCAAACTCTCATCGTCTCTATCTACTGTAAACAAACAATAAAATAACCTTCGTGGCTCTCCAGTTTGGATGGACAGGCTGCATTACAAACCAGTATGTGGCTTGTTAGCCTCACAGTCTGACCTGAGATCTGGGGAGGGGATACCCATCAACGCCGGCATCTTAAATGCTAAAAATCTGAAGGCTGAGTTATAAACCCAATTGTACACCAGTACCAAACTGGAGCGGCCAAATACCCCGCCCCCGTGCCCCGGCAGAGGAACTGAACCTCTGCCCTATCGCTTACGCTCTACAGCAGATGCCGCGAGCTACAAACGACAGACTTACAGAAAGGAACCTAAACAAAGCGTAACACAGAGCTGGCCGCGCGCCTCCCTGCTGCAAAGCGGACGCTCTGTCCCTTAACTGGGGGTTCTGCCGCGGGTCCCACGCGGGGGGGTGGGGGTGCACCCCAGGACCGGCCGCAGTCGCCGTGGGTTTCACTCGGCTCCTGGCAGCTCTGCGGAGGCAGCGGGACGCGGGGAGACTGAGCGCTGCCCTGGGGTTACCCCGGGATCGGCCGTTTTAGCGTTCACGTCCCCTGAAGTTTTGTGGATGTCTCGCCCCAGTCTGACTTCTATACCGAAAATGTGGATATGGGGGGAGGGGGGGGGTGGACCAATATACTACTTAACTGCATTCAAAATTTTGGAGACGCTTTTAGAAAATGTTCTTGGCCATCCTGGAGATGGTAAGAATCAGGCCATAGTATTTTGTCTCCAGCGAGCAGCGCTTTTTATACTTCGATGCCAGTAACATCAGAGTTTGGTGTAAATCTGTTGTTCTATCAATCTAACGCACTCAAGGACTGCTTCACTTGCTTTTATCTCAGATATTCAGCAGGCTCTTCAAGGTCTTACATCTAGGAAAACTGATGAAATGCAACTTGGCCTAAATGAAAGATTGGTAAAACGTTCACTGAGCATTTAAGTTCATTTCAGAGACGTAGCTGCCAACTCTTCAGTATGTAGCAAGTGGTACATAAAGATTCACTCGCAAAACAAACCAGCCAACCCACCCCAAACCAAAAGCTCTTTATTTCTGCTCGACTCCCACTTTTGCTCTACTGGCACTTCCCACGGAGACACAATGTTCCAGGCTCCACATGTCACAGGTCTGACTGCATCAGTCCAGACAGCAATTCATTAAAGGATTGAGGAAAAGCATCCCTTGCCATATCTTTCCTCTTTTAAATAGGTGGAATCTCTCCTATGAGCATTAGTACTTTGTTTCCATTGCAAAAGGAATACAGGACGATTCTACAACCACTCTGACTTCACACTGTGGTGAAACACAGAAGATCCAGACCTGAGACAGTCATTAAAAACCAGTCCCCCAGACCCCTCCTCCGCCAAGAACCAGACTGGAGGCACTCAATGCTCCAGTCGACTCTGGTCCCCAGCGCTTCCATTCCTGTTCTGTAACGAGTGCTGCCTGCAAGTAAGCTGAATAACAAAGCTGAAGCGAGTTCAGAAAAAACTGACTGTTTAAACTTTGTTTTCAATTTGTTTACATGCATTATGTTTTTCACATTTTTGTAAAATAACTTCATGTCTTGGCAGTAGTAGCAATCCATTACTACAAGAAGTTTAACCATGTAATAACTGATACGGTCTGTTATTTTTGCTTACTACTTAGAATGATTAAGAGCATTATAACTTGGAATTTAAAGAACCTCTTTCTGTGTCAAAGTATTTTCTGTTCAGTACCAGGAATGCTTGCCTTGCCATGTGTCAGTACGAGCTGTTCCTGTAGCAGTTAACCAAATACACTATTTCCTTATTCCCAAAGCACCTGAAGTCAGTCCCCCGCTCCCACTGCGACAGGGAGCAGCAGCAGCAGACGGCTGCCCTCTGCAATAACGCTGTGCGGTCTGCTAGAACCCCAGCTGTGATACTCCTCCCTGCTCTGCTGCAAAGATACATTGTTTTTGCAGGCAACTGAGGTTTTACTATTTGAGCACAGATTTATCAATTGGCTGTTTACAATCTCCCAAGTCCTATTTACAGTTCAACCAGACTTTCATTTTTCACGCAGATGAAAACTAAGAACTGAATATCAAACACACAGTTCTTTAATCAGTGTTTGAAGTCTGAACTTAGAATTCTTTCGGAAACAAGGTCAGGTATTAAAAATTTATCTCAACTGTACCACTAGGTTTAAATACATTCCTAGAAGCAAATTTTCTTTTGCTACGCTATACTGAGAGCCTAAGACTGAATTTTTATTTCTTTGACAACTGCTTCTGAAAATAAGATGAATTCTACATTTCTATGAAGAGTAGTGAGCTTCTAAGTAGAGCTGCATTTAAGGTAAGGAATACTTAATCACATTGTGCTTTTCATTTTCTTCCCCACTTTTTTACTATGTGTAACACTCTGCTGTTGTGAATTACTTTAGCGTTCTTTCACTAGGGTTGCTATATAAAATACAGTGATTTAATCCCTTAAGATTAGAAGCAGCAGAACAATCCAAACAGGTAAGTTATTAAGAGTGAAATCCTGACTGTTGAAGACATCAGAGTTTTCCTTGGCCTGGGCCCGGATTTCATCACTAGTTACTTGCCTTGTTTTCTGAGCCGAGGATGTTTACATTTCTGCAGGTTTTTCTCCACCGACAATTTCATTTTAATGAAAATGGAGATCTTAGTGTAACAGTGTCACCAGAAGATGGGTGTTCAAGAAAGCACAGGAGAACGTTCAGGAGTTGGAAGCACGTCATTAACTACCATGTTTCCTCATATAACTGCCAGATGATCCATAAAACCCATCACGGATTCATTCCCAGTACAGTTTATATATAAAATAAGCCAAAGGGAGATGTGCCATTGGGATTCCTTTTCCCCATTACTGGAAGCTGTTCCCTCAGTGTTTTACTCACCTCTGCTTTGCCATGCTCTCCTCCCTGTGGGACATCGGAGAGGTTTCATCCCAGTTTGTGCAACTGGCCTCAGGAAATCTGTTTCGCCATTGGGCAAGTAATCTGGGGGTGTTTCTATTCAGTGAGCTGAGTTTTCCTAAAAATGTGGCTATTCTGTTGGTTATCTATCTCTGCCTGCCTATCTAGTAATTACATTATACACCTCAAGGGTATCTGGGGTTTGCTCTGCATTTTACCCATTTTTCAGGTGAGGAAATTGAATCTAATGAACTAAATAACTAACCATTACCAGGATCTGCCGCAGGCTGTATAGGATTCAAAGAACTGAAATTAAGTCCTATAATTAGACCAGGCCCTGTGTCCAAGTGAAATGATAAACAACTTACGTAAGTACTGTAAAACCGCTTCCCTGAAACACCATAACCGAACGTTTGCTTAGACAGGTGTTAGCTCAGTCCCTCCGAAGTACTGCTGCTTTCACTTGCGGGAAGGTTTTAAGAAAAGGAAACTATTTTATAAAAAACAGGTCCTTGAGAAAAAGAGAATGATGGTTTAGTACAAATCCTTTCCTTGCTGTTCCATCAGCTGCTTTCGTTTGTGAAGAAACGGAGCGCTCGCTGCAATAATCTTTTACGTGCAGTGAGGCTAAGAACTATAAAACACATCCTGATTTTACTAATTAGCGAAGTAATTATTATTAGGAAAAGTTAAGTGTCTTCTAGTGTACATTACCAGTAATGCTTCTTGCTGCTTTAAATTAGTTTTTCTTGCTAGATGCAGTTTAGAAAGCAACAGCAACAGAGCTGTCTATAAGTAATTAACAGGAAAAAACATCCCTTGCTTTGCTTCCGAAGGGCAGGAGTTCTATGTACACACACCTACTGGCCTACACGAGACAAGAGCAGTGAAAGATGTAGCGTTATTACATTAAAAAAACAAACAGGGAAACATCTCCATCAACTCTCAGTAAAAGAAAATTTTAAAATAATATACCAGCTCTTAGGGGTTAATGTCAACATTTAGACAATTAGCAGGTTAGTATTTTCAGAATCAAATACCGATATAAGAAGTCAGTTCATGCATAGTGCAAGGCTTTACAAGTAGCCTTCCAACATCAGTCCAAACAAACTGAACTACAAGTTCCCAATGACACGGAAAAATACCAGCAAGCGAAACAAACTGTCTGAACGGGGAGCAGCAGCTGTGCCTGTGGCACACGCAGGCATCAGCTTTGTCAGAACAGCAGCTCTGGGCTGAAGGCAAGGCAAAAGAGAATTTTTTTCACTGAAGGTCGCACAGCAGTAAAAGCAGGACAGCGGTACGGAAGTCAGTGGAACAAACTCTACCTATAATAAATCAAGCGGGCTGTGACGGTGGCCAATATTTTAATATGATTGCCAGCTTGCTGCTTAGCCCTTTGTTCCCATTCTGCAGTCCCACAGGAGCTGCGGCTAGGAAGCCACTCTGCCCATCTTCCCTTCTCTTCTAGGAGGAAAAAGCACACCCAAACAGAAGTCCTAGAAGGAACTGAAATGCACTGCTCCCCATCTCCTCCCCTGCCACAGCAGCAGCTCCTAAAGAGTTCAGCAAAATGCCGGCTCTTGCCGTGTGGCTCCTCTCGAGCAGGACCCAAAAACCTCCAACTGCAACGAAGGCGCTGAGCAGCTTTGCCGGCTGCTCCAGGACTCGCTTGCTGGCTGAGACACGGTTTTCCTGGGGTATGGTCACCCAAGGATTAGGACTGTGGCAGCTACAGATACCCTACCTCGTATTTTTCTACACGCTAGCTTGGAGCTTGGCTCCGTGTGGTTTACCTGCAGTACAGCCTTCACAGCTGAAACACCGTCACGGCAATATCGCGCAGGCAACTTTTGATTAAACTGGCGTGGGAAATCATCGGCAACTCGGTAAGTGCAACGGACATTTAAATCCAGCCTTGAAGCGTGAAGTTAGAAGTAATGAAGCACCAACATCTGGCACAAAAGTGGACTTATGTCATTGTTTCAGTCTGGTTCTTGAGATACCAACAGGAGGAATCACAGATAAATCAAACGAGACATCTGCAGGAAAAACAGTGAAAGAGCCTCCAGTGCACAGGTAAGGCTGGCTAACCTGGGAGATCTTTCCTATGCCTTTTATCAAATTCTGAGAACTCTCTCTTCCAGATTTCCGTTTCTTTTTTAAGGCCAAAAAGCTTTGTCTCCCTTGCCAATATGAAATGAAATACAAGAAGATAATGACTACAAATAGCACAAAACAGAATTGCCTGGCACAAGTCAGAGAGCACGATGCTTGCGTATAGGATATGTTAATTTTCTGCCCTGCGATACAAATTCTCTTTATTCAAAGCCACTGTTGGGGAAAAAAGCAACCTGGCAACGTGCAAGCCTACCATTGTGCAGTACTTGTAAATGAATTATCAGATTATCTACATAAATGAATGCAATTACTGTCACTCTACATACTGCAAATGTTACCCCATCACACTGTGCCTGAAGAGGCACAAATTTATCGTCCATTTCCTGTTCAATCACACCTCGTCAAGACTTAACTGAATCCTCCCCAGTTTTCCTCGTGCAGCCTACAATCTGGCAGTGCTAGCTGCATTATTTAAACATTTAAGTATTTTATGGGAGCACGGAAGACTAAATACCCATCAAGGAATTTTTTCACGACTTAAAACTCCCACCCGCAGTGAATGACGAATTCGAAGCCAACGAGTCCCACCTCTCCCTTTCCTTCTCTGCTCGTGACCCTCTACCCCCCCGAGCACCGCTGTGCCACTGGCCGGAGTGAGGGTCCCGCGGCTCAGGGAAGGGCAGCGAGGAAGGCCGGCGCTCACCTAACCGCACTGAGAGACAAGATTATATGGCCTGAAGTCAAAAAGCCACTAAGTGAGGAGGACCATCAGCTGGACTCTCGGGAAGCACGCCAACCGCCCCAGGCAAAATGGCCTCTTTGACCTCCAGTGATGATCCGGCAGGGGTACTGAGGGAAAACCGTCGGAGGAGTGTTACTGGGAAGACAAGGACAAGGGCGCAGAGATGAAACACAACTGAAGAAGATAATACGACCTAGAGAATGACTGCCTCTGAGCTGTGTTTGTGGATTACGACAGACTTTTTCGTACCCGTAACGCTCTTTGTTGTCCTGGGAGCGAGGCCTGAACCCAACTACGCCGGCACTCAGCAGCACCTCCTCAGGTACAGCGCTTCCGGAGGTGAGAATCCGCCTTCCCGCTGACAGACATACAGGCGCTCTTACACGGTGGCATCGCTGACCACTGTTACGTAGTAGTATACAAGGTTAATCTGTAATGTCATTTTATGTCTACGTCACCGTCTCCTCCACAGCTTCACGCAGAAGACGACACTGGTGAGACAGATGTGACTTAGCTCCATTTCAAGAAGACCGTTCTGTCTTTTACAGATCTACAAATACATGACAGAATAAGACTCTATCCTCTGCTCTTTATCCCTCTATTCTTTCCTCTGACTTGGTCTTTAGGCTTCAATAGAGATTTTTTTCATGAACCGCTACTCTTCTTATGAGGAGAAAAAAATTTAACATTCCTTAAGGCCAATTTCGATCCGAGATCCTCGTGCACAGTTCTTACTGTCAGAGAAAGGGAACTGTGGGGTGGCTGTAAGTGCCATCTTGTATCCGTACAACAGTGCTTTTATGTGTGGATTTATGGTCTGCCACCAGCTTTTGCCGCATCATTCTCACTTTCTACAGCAAAGTTGACTTGCCACTGTGGAAGTTGATAGTAGCCATCTGAATGTGGAAATCTGTAATTTCTCACAGGAGAGGGCTTTCCTCCTCAGCTCTTCTGTTTGCATACATCGTAACAGCTCGGGAGGGAGACAGGGAGCTGGGAGGAGCAGAGAGCTGAAGGATACCCACGGATCAGGTAGTTCAGTCTTGAGCAGACACGTATGTACACGGGTGCAGAAGAGAGAAATCACAGCGAAACAGTGAAAGCAAAAAATGGAGCAACCTGCAAATACAATTATTTCCTTTCTAATTATGCGCTTTCTAATACATTTTTTCCTGTCGCAGATTTTCACTATCCAGAGGATGGATACAGTTTCAGATAGTCTGAGAATCATGGGGTTTTTTTAATTAATACATAATGAAAACTTTACTATCTGCATGGGCATGTGCTCTTTTTTTCTTAATCATTCCTGATGTCTCTCTTTCTGGTTCTCGTTCTTTATTAGCATAAATAGATACATGAGAGAAGATCAGGACTGGGGAGAATATAATCCTGTTCCAGCTACAGTTCTGACTCCTTGAAAAAAGAACTCTGCTATTGATTTCATGTGAACAAAATCTGAAGATTTAGTAGTGTTGCATAAACCATAAAAAAACCCCTTTTGGCTAGAAGAGTGAAATTCAGCTGCCTGAGCAGATACTTGACCGATAATCAGGGCACAGATGTTCTGTCCACATATTTTCAATAGCGTTTTCTGCTTATTATGCTCCCAGATCTTGTGTATGTCTGCATGTGAGTGTGTGTGGCAGGGGAGAGAACCTCGGGGCTCTGCTACGGAGAATTTTGTTTTGTCACTTTTTCCAAGGTCACTAACCTACACGACCAAATTCTTAAGCCCCCACATGGACTTTCAAAGCCAGAATTTGCTCCAGCTTTTAAAAAAAGCAATTCAACCATCAGCCATGTTGTATCAGTACTGAATTTCTCTCCCTCTCTGCTTATCACTTTACCCATACAAAGTATTTTTAACTCCCATATTCTCCTAAAATTGAAGCCAGTCAAACACAAATAGTTCATTTACATACAGATTCAGACAAGCCTTACAGGAAAGCCATCACAGTATGCTGTAGTTGCATTTTCACATAACAACAATTTTAACTGAAAAAGTACAGTTGAGCACAGTCAATCATGAATGCCCTCCCCTTTCTAATAACAGACATTTAGACCAGTGAGACTTTTTTTAAATTTTATAAAATATTTTTATAACCACCAATACCAAACGGGTATGTCTACACTGACTTTAAAGGCTTTGGTTGAGAGCGCAGATCTCCTGGAGCATTGGCTGGCAGTTTTTCTCTCTTTTATAGGCCTAACCGTATCACCCGTATTTAAAAAAAAATACAGTCACTGTTGGAGCATTTTCCGAGATTGCTTTAACAGAGTAACAACCAGAATTTACAGTGTCTCACCTCGACTCCACCAAACACTTCCAAAACCGTCCAGGACTCTGAGCGTGTTCTTAATTTCCACTGACTCCAAGCTAAGCACCTTTTTAAGTGTGTTTATTGAACTGGGACTGAATTAAGCATTTATTTGAACAAGTAATTGCTTTCCTGAACTGGAGTTTCTGGACACACACAATGTATGTCCTCATCCTCCTTCCCTGAAATAGGATTAAAATCTATAGTCATCCCTCTGGGATTATGAATGAGGTTAAGTTTGGGGGTTCATTTTTAGAATTAAAATTTTTGCACCAGGACTAAGTACTTCCTACTGTTGACATATGGGTGGCACAATAAATGGTAAAGAAAACAATGTGTAAATCATTACAGCAGGAGAAAAAAAAAAAAAGAGCAAGAACCAAACTAGGCTTCCAAAATTTCTTGCAGCAAGTCCACCAATCAGTTGTGCTCAGTAATGGAAACAGAACCAGGAAAATTGCAGATTGTATGCATCAGGCGGTATGCAGATTTTTGTAGGTCACGGATCCATGTGAATCCAAATTTGCCAAAGTAGTGGACACTTCAAATCAGATATACATTGTGATGTGCAAGAAGCTGTATCTTTAAATAGTTTTGTAAGTGAATCAGGTTTATCTGTTTGTGTTGTGCATTTTTCATTTGTCAATCCTCCGGTAACTTTTTAACTTACTAGTTAACTGATCTCAGGTTTCAAAATTTCACAGAGCCACAAGAATGCCAAAGACAAATACTGAATCTCTACCAGATCACAGAATCGGAGACTGTACAGAGGAAAAAAAAGAGTCCCAAGCGAGAGGTCCCAGAGAGGAGAAGACAGAGACAGCCCAGTTCTCGCTGGCTCCGAAGTGGGTGGCCGGCTGCGTGTGGCACAGCTGTACTGGACTCGGGCAGGTTTATGGCGGATTCAGCGTTCGCTCCACCTATCTATCATGATCGGGGGAGCACATTAGAAGCAGAGAAGTTGGGGTAAGAAGCACTAGTACTCTAAGAAAGATGTGAGGAGTTTATGTGCAGGGGAGTGGGAGAATGAAGTACTGAAACAAGGCCTAAGCACAGCGGGATACGTGGATTTCTGCCGCGTGGGGCCGTTGGGGGTAGGTTAAAGACAACACCGTGAAGTTGAGAGCAAGGATAGCAAAGGACATCACAAAGGACATGAAACAATGACATTTGGCTTTATTAACCCCTACTGCTCATGGAACTGCTTGTAAAAAGAAAGAAGAAACAGAAAATGAAGGTAAAGTTGATTCATTTACAACCCAAGTGAAAAGAAGTATTTGCTTCAGAAAGTATACATTCAATTCAAAATTACTTACCTGTAGGTTCCAGAGATTTAAATACGGTCTCTGAATTATCATTTAAATAGCCAACAAAAGTA
The DNA here is from genome assembly GCA_035590195.1 of Aviceda cuculoides. Classification (NCBI taxonomy): domain Eukaryota; kingdom Metazoa; phylum Chordata; class Aves; order Accipitriformes; family Accipitridae; genus Aviceda; species Aviceda cuculoides. The sequence continues at coordinate 2,070,915 of JAVJGG010000094.1, forward strand.
TCCTACAAAAATAAGTGTTTCGAATCTCACATCAGCAATAGAGGCTTCATTTCTCATTAGTTTATAAACCATATAAAAGGTACTAATAGTTTTAGTGACACATATATTCCTGACTATGTGAATGTGAAGTTATCATAAGAGGAAAGTATTTAAATGGTAAGAATGTGGGGTGGGAAGCTTTTGTTACCTGTTTTTTGTAGCAGATTTTATGTCTTGAAATCATAATCCCATATGCTACAGGTAACAACACTAATAATCAAAGAAATTGTGAAGGTGGAGGCATTATATGAATGCCCATGATCAGATTAGTGCTGAGGAGAAGTGCATAAAAGTTCCACAAAATCATAAACAACGGTATCTTTTCCATGGCTAATGATACCTAGCTGCAATCGAGCTAATGACTCTTAAATTAATGCAAAATCAAGAAATCTACTCAAGAATCAAGTCACCTTGCTCTTAATTGTCTTTATTTCTGCAGAGATGTAGAATATCCTTCATCATTTCCTTCTGAAGTACATCTCTGGGGATTTCTTTTTGTGTACATACACACATACTCCATATACGTTAAATAAATGACCCACTATCTTAAAATGGGTTACAGTTCTTAAAACCAAATCACCCCAGAATAACAGGGAGGAATAATATATTTTGAGAATTTAAAATTAAAAAAACCCAAACGCAAGTGATTGCTATTTCTTTCAAGCCACCAGTCTTACACTTCACCGTCTCAGACTCTCTGTGTAAGTGAGTGTAAAAAACAGTGGGGAATAAAACAAGAGATTCAGGATCACACGGGAACACCTCACAAGCACAGGAAAGCACAACTCAGATTTAAGACTTATTTTGATTAACGGAGTAATTTATACCATTTTTTCTACTTACAGCAGACATGATGAGCTCTCCACCTAGATTCTGAATTTCTGCTTTAACTTGACTGCAGATTTTGAGCTGATGGGAGTACAGCTTGATCTGTTCTAGGTAAGCCAACAAATCCTGTTTGCATGATTGGTCTGGACACTGAAGATTAAGAAAAGAACAATTAGTAATTCATTTCAGCAATTGCAGATTCAAAATTCTGTCTCAGACATCAGGCTAATACTTCACTGAGGAGTATTCGAATTGTATGTGAGTGTAGCCTTGCTTTTCACTACAGCTACATCAGGTTGCACAGTTCATTCCTCTTGTAAAGCTTTTTAACAAAATAATTGGAGGAGCTCAGAATAATCCTAAACTTCCTCATACTCACTTTGTATTTAACACTTCTGTGCTTGCCTTAGCAGTATTTCTAAACAAATTCTTTAATGTATGGAATAATTACTTTCCCTTCTATTCCTAAGAGGTTATGATTTCTTTTTAAGCAGATACTTACATTAACAGTGATACTTAGGTGGGCAAATGTAAGCATAAATGCAGAATAATGTTAACATTTATGTGAAATTATTCTTTATCTTATAATATCATCTATGGTTTTTTGTGTTCCATTCAGAGTTTATTCAACTTGATCAGCAGATCTTCTGTATCAGTGGGAACAGGAAAGTAATGTCTTACAGAAAACTCACTGATTTCAATACTTTTAACAACACAGGTTTTTTTATAAAAAATAGCATCCTCCTACCCTCACTTCTGTGAACTCCCAAAATACGTGGAGTACTTGGAGGGGAAATGCCACTCTGTGAGTACCAGGCTAGACACCTAAGGCCTGGTAGGCATTTGTTCTAAAGCTGCTTTTCATCGCTCTGGCAGAATAAAGGGATCTTGAGGTGAACGGTGAGACCCTATTGTGCTACCACAGCTGTAAAAAGTCAGCATAAGTAAGAAATAGATCCCTGCAGTTTTTCAGACGTGTTTGTAGCCTTTGTGCTGTACTTACATTATAAATATGGTCACTTTAAAGGAAAGATACGTTCCCACCAACTGCAGTCGCAGCAATCATCTCTGATTTTGTATAGTTATTTAAACTTTTGGACTTATGGAATTGTGGTCAACAGATTTAAATCCAAAACCTGCCAGAAGTCAGAAAAAGCACAGATTCTACTTAACTCATGAAATGCTTTACCTAAACTACTAGCTCTGCTGAAGAAACTTGATACCTGTTTAAAACGGGGGTGCGACAAGTCTACTCTTCATGACTATGCAGTAAGTTTGGTTAAGCAAACAGGTTCATGTTTTAGACTTAGGAAACAATAACAATGAATAAGGAAGATTAACGTGAACAATTTTGAATTAATTTATACGAATTAAATGTCAGTCTTTACCTTGTGTTCCGCTAGATCCATTACTAAAATGTCTTCTCTATTTTGACATAGTTTAGAAGAAAGATAAAAGAGTTTCTTGACATTCTTTCTGATGTGTGACGTTTTCAAAGTGTTAGCGTATTATAGAAAACTATACTAAAATATCTCTTTGTGTCTTGCTTACTCAACACTGCTTTAAGAACTGCACAAATCAGTATTTACATACTGGTATCTCACTGACTGTTTAGAAAATTGGAATACTCTTTTTTAAATTTAATTTTAATTAATAAAAAATTGTCCTTCCAGTCAAATACAACTGTAATTCCTTTAAATATCAGAACTAATTATACCAAGACAGGGTCTATTTCCTGGAACAAGACACTTGCTCCTCCATTTTTGCTTTTCTTAAATACACTGTGATTTACATTTTTCCACCACTGGAAAGATTCAAGAGATGGGCAGATAGGGTGTCGATGTAGTGTCTCATCCACTTCAAATAGTGACAGTGTCAATTACAGAAGTTCAGAGACAAGAATAATTTAACCTTATTATATAGCACTCTTTTACATATTGGCAGGCCAGTCACATTTACTATCTTCCTTATATACCACTTGAGAAGAAACGTGTAATATTTTAGGAAAGCTAAAGATGATATTCATCAAAGACTGGGAAATTGCCACTCAAGAACAAGACCTTGAAGTTAAAACAGTTCTATGAAAACACTGGTTCGGTGCTCAGTAGCATTCAAAAAAAGCAAATGCTAGGCATTATTAGGAAAAGACTTCTGAAATGTAATTATGCAAGTGTACGACCCCCTGGTATACCCACAACTGCACTACCCAGTGTAGATAGATACGGTGCATCCTTCCCCTCCCCTGCCTACTGCGAGCCACCTAAGACAACAGGAAAAGGACAACAAAGATTTTTATGAAGACGGGTATTCTGTCCTCCAATACAAAACCAAGAAGTCATTAAAAGTAACTAGCATGAGTTCAAACCAAAAGGAGATGGTTCTTAGCACTATGTTGTTAAGTTGCAGAGATCTTTGTTACAGAATGGTTATGCTAAAAGCTCACATGGGTTAAAAGAATTACTAGACAAATCAATGAAAAAATATCAAGGATTATTTAATGTATCAATGTATCAAAAATATGTTTAAGTAAATTCTTGAATGGCTGCTGGAGGTTGGGAGACCATATTGTCAAGTCTCATGAAACGCATGCCATTATCTCACGGAGTTCTCTATATATTCACTATTGTCAGCAACAGGGTATTGGCCTAAATAAACCTACAGTCCAACCAAGTGTGCTCATTTTTATGTACTTTACCCATAAAATTTTCCAGGATGACAGGATCAAGGCAGGGACCAGCACAATACAAAGAAGAGGCATTTACAGGGGTAGAGAGAACACTCCACACTATTTAAGCAGGAAAAAGTACTACAAAAAAATTAAAGCCTCATGCCTTATAGCATATCCCAATCAACCATGAACAGATGTTGAAAGAAATGTACTCTGTAGAGAGGATATTCCGTAAGGAATCCTCTATATATGGCTCAGAAGAATCTGGTGCAAGCAACACTTGCCCACTAGTGAAACCAAGCACCAGGCTGCAACAGAAGGACAATTAAAAACTTCTGAGTTTAACCATCCCAGAGGCGACTGATGGTTACCAGTTTAACGCCTCCCATTCTTAACTAGAGATCCTGGCAAAGTACGAGAGGTTCTTTCCCTTCCATATTGAGGGTAGCAAGGTGTTAAGAGCCTCCCATTAAGAACTGGATCAGAACTGCCTTGCACCCAAAAGATGTTTTACCCAACAGAAGTAATATCCAGAAGCTTCCAGGTCATCTGATAAATTATGCAGTGATTAAAGACATAGTGAAACCAACATTCACTATCCAAGGGAAAAAGCCACTGGTACAGCAGTGGCACAAAAGACCAAGACAAACAATTCTGCAGGAAATTCTGACTGTAAACAATACTGCTCTTGCTTTACGTTGATTTCATCAGTTTGCTAACAAAGTTGGTAGCATTTCTCTAAAATCTGAATCTGTCTTCATGGTGATTAATACTGGGTATAATCACACACAGATCCACTAGTATAAACACAAATGTATAATAATTTATCGCAGCTAGTTATTTACTGTAAGCTTCTAGGTAAGATGATCCTGTAACTGGAAGATCTTTTTGGCACATCGCTTGCGTCGTATTCATCAGCTAATCATTTTAAAGGATGCCTTTTTAGTTTTACTTTCAGGGAAACTTTTTTGAAGTACATGAAATCAGCTTCTAAGTCAGGAGACTACCTGGTTCTGTAGCAAGAGATGTTTTGTACTGATCCCTACACTCCCAGAATTTGAAAGTAATTAACTTTTTATTGGCCTGTATCGATCCTAACCGAGAAACCACGGTACCTGGAGGAGTGAGTGACCCAGGCAGCAGAGAACCTGAGCAGGGCCAGGCCTGGGCTGTGCTGTGGTGCACAGATCCCTGCCCGCAGACGGACGGCAGCCGAGGAGCCTGCGGGCAGCTCCCACTTGGTACTGGTGCTTCGGACACCGGCGTAGCCTTGCCTTTGTCTAGGACTGCGGAAAGGAGTTCTCACGTCTACATCCCGTTTTAATGGAGTTGTTTCCTTGTAAGAGAATCCCATAATAGCTCGAATGACCAAAACGGGGGAACCTCTTCTGCGGAGAGGGTCTGCCCAGCGTGCTGTGCACGGCTCCGAGGCCCGCTCGGTGCTACACCAGCTGGGGTTCCCGTCACCGAAAGGGATGTGAGATTAGCTATGCCGTTCTTTTACAGTGTTACCTCCGACAAACAGCATTTTAAATGACATCTCAGAGAGTCTGAGCGCCTGTCTTACTGGGATCGTAGCGGACCAGCATCTCCTCGTGCAAAACAACTGGAATACTGAAGAGGCTTTTAATAAAGATCTTAATCCACAGCACATAGCATTAAAACCAGGATGTACTAACTGCCTTAATTATCTTATGGCTTTCAGGTCACAAATTTGACAATGAATTTAAAACAATTAAACTAAATTTATTATCAATGTACTGGTGATTAATTTGCCTAGTTTTATGTTGATGCGATACTGTAATTATTTTCACAGTTGTTAACTCTGAGTCATCTTAAAAGTGCTGTATGGACTCAAAGATAACTGAATTCTGCTAGTTACATCATACTGTGGCCCTTTCCTTCAAACGCAGGAAGAGGGGTTTATAAAAAACTGAAATGAAGAACAGTGTATCAGAGAGGTGCTGTTGTGGCTGACAAGTTATAAAATACTGCAAATACAGTTTCAAGGTGGTTTGGGGTTTTTTTTCTCCTAAAAGAAAAACTGTATGAATGATGTCATTCCACAGTTCTCAATTATGATTCTCTGAAATTACATGGAGTGTGAACCAAAAGCATTCATTTGAAAATGTTTTATGAACAGGAAAAGGTCAAAGAGATATGACAGTGATTCTTCATTACACAGTGATTGCGCCCTTTGGGTTCTTGCTCAGGTCTGAAGCTAGACGGAGGAAACAGAGCGAGGTTTTTGCTTTTCTTCCTTGCATGCAGCTTTGAATACTGAAAATGCTATCATACATTACTGTGGTCCTGGTAACCGCAAAGGTAGAGTAATGGTTGAATCATGGGACAACTGTGAAGTGATGTGGCCTAATTAAAGGACAGTATTAGAAGTGGTAACAAATACTTACAGGGTAGCCTAAGCTCAATAGCAAGTGGTGAAACAGTGTTAAGCAAAGTATGTGCAGGAAGAATCCCAAGGACTTGTATCTTGGCACAGTTACTTGAAAATTGGTACAATGTATTTTCACTTTTGAAGCAAATCATACTTCTTACATGGAATTAAAATTCCACGTAATTTAGATGCTACTCAAAGGCAACAGGTGACATATTCCACTAAAAAGTATTAATGCTGCTGAGAAAGGCACTCATAAAACCTCATCAGAATTCACGTTCCAGTCTGGGCACCAAATTCTTGCAGTGTTCCTGCAGTTTGGACCAAATCCAGCGAGCAGCTATTTGGTAGCCCAGAGGAATGTAAAGTTTATTTTATTTTAGGACCCCAAGAGAGCCAGGCACAGGAAATTTGGCAAAATAACGGCTAAGAAAAGGAACTACTGGTCTTTACAAACACCTTGCAGATTAAAAAAATAACGCAGTGAGAAAAGAGCTTTTTAAGGTAAAAGATGACATGGCGTGGGCAAAAAAGGTTACAGAAGTTAGACGATTCCTAGCCATCTGAGGAATGAGAGGATCGTATTAAGCCTCTTTGTAATAGGAGGAGTAAAGGCAAGATTCTCTTTTTTACTAAGTTTGACACATGTCTAGCAATGACTGTAGTTGTGTTCACCACAGAGGTACTGCAAGGGCTGCTTTGGTTCATCTTTTAAAAAAGAAAAACAAAAACCTGTATATGCGTATTTGCTTCTTGTGCTTATAATAGGAAATTACATCTAAAATACATCTCTAACTAACTAGTGTATTTCAGATGCATACTAGATGGCACGGGGCATAAATACCAGGGGGCAGGTGGCTCAACTGCGTGCAAGCTCTGAGCTAGGACAAATGGAAATAATTTGAGTGAATTCAGTAAAAGGGTTACAATAACTTGAACGACATCACATTTCCCAGCAGCTACAAGGGTACACATGAATTATTAGCACTAATGATTCATGACTACTTTTTCCTTACACTGATTTGTTCATGTTTCTAGTCTGGAGTCACTGTAATAATACAGTAAAAGGAAAATTTTAGGAAATAAATATTTCATTGAGACTGGATTCCCTATTCTAAAACAAGCAAGAGATTACGATGCTTACTCATCTTTGGCTTTGACACCACACTGTTTTCTGCAATAGATCAGTGACGGTTTTGAATTTTAATTTGTAATTGAAAAAATCTTGAAAGGAGCCATGCTGCAATGCTCTTGAAAAGAGAGATGTGCTGGAAGAATATTTGTCAAGATGAGAAATGGGGACTCAAGACATTTTACCTAGTTTTGCCACAGATCAGCTCACAACCGTATAGATCAAAACCAGAAATTCTTTGTCTTGTTACCTGGAATTCAGAGGGACATATGACAGAAAACACTAATAGATTGTTGCTGCTTCACGGATATTAGAAAAGCAAGCGTTGTGTATGAAAATCAAAAGTGAGGGGAAGAGAGAGAGAACGTAAGGGTGTGGAAGACAGCGACGGTACCATGCTACCCTGGACCTAAAAGGCAGTCACAGAGACTAGGAATGTACATGCTTATAGATTTGAGACTTGCACACTGACGTTTCACTACACTCTTCTGTTGGCACTGTCCGCCCCTAAACCAACCAACCCTACCTAGTAAAGAGGGCTGCTGCACGTGACAAGTTGCTTTTGGTGTATTCATTTACTAAGCTACTATGCGGTTATCTTTGCCCAGAAAATGAGTGTGCTTATTGATCTATGTAGATCCTGGTTTGGGTATTTTGGTGGAGTTTTTTGAGCAACTGGATGTTTTAAAGATCTAACGGAAATAAAGTGGACCTTATAGCTCTAACACTTTGCGTTTGATGATGATGCATACTACTTTTTTAAATGCTAAAAAACCCAACTCGAGACTACAGGTATGCAGAGGCCAAAACTCTGACTATCTAGAAGGGTATTTGCATGGAAACCATTTGACATCAATACTCAAAGAAACGGCCAGTGTTGGGGGGCAGAGATGGAAGAAAGATTACCTAGGTACAGCAAAAGCACAGGTTCTGTAACTATCTACGTATAGAGATTAGGGTGGAAAACAAATAATTTCAAAGACAGAGAGGGAAAGTCAGTAACCTTAGTAAGCACAGTGCTGAGACCCAGCACCTGTCCAAAACAGTTTGCCCGCTCAGCAGAACTCCATGCCAGTGCAACGGCCCTCTGTTCCCACACCTAAGCTGACTCACCTGAAACAACTCAAGTTGTTTCTGCGTAATTTACCCAGGGAAGACAAGAATGGACTGTACTATACAGCTAAAACGTTGCATTCATAGCTTGAAGGAGCTCACAAATATACACATATGTTCAAATGCACATGTAGATAAATGTATGTACATATGCATCTGTGATACATGTACGCGTAAAATAATGTGTGTTTAAGTGTGTATGAACAGACACTTTTATACGTATGAAGAAGAGAATCGACACAGACAATTAAGACAAGATCTATGTATCCATTGCTTCAGATATTGAGAAGAAAAGGAAAATCTGAGGTAGATGTAAAATGTCACATGCACTTTTGTAAGTCCTTCTTAGGTGCTGGAGGTTCTGTGGATGGATTAATCTGTGACAAAGTTCAGTGCACTGCTGCGAAAATAACCTACCTGATTGGCAATCAGCCGTGCTAGGACATCCATCCTTGATCCTGACTCTGAAATCATTTTGGCTGCATTAATTACATCAGATGTGTTCTTCAGTGGTCCTCTACCCCTTCAAATGAAACAAAGAACCTTATTACATTATTCAAAACCTGAGAATAAATCAATTCCATGCAAATTAAGCATAAAAAACCTAATCCATACAGAAGCAACATTAATTAAATCCCCCCCGCAAAGGGTTTTGTTTTTCATGTCCCACAAATTTGTATTGTTTGGCATCAGCTGGATGCAGAAGTACGAGAAAGATGTCACACAGTTTTTTCATACTGGAAGCACAACCCACACCAAATCCTGAGAATACAGATTTTAAGAGACTACTTCTGCCGTTGGCTATTTCCGTGTTTATATGAAGTTTATATTCCTTTCCCTTGCAGGTATTTTCCAGTAAATATGTTCAAAGAAAGTTCAGCACAGTGATGTATTCTCAGACTCATTATAGATATCTGGTCAGAGTAATAGTAGGGTTTTTTTAACTTAACTGGTGTACACAAGCTTCAGTGGAACTGTATGAACAGGGCTGCAACTGAAACTAACAAATGCCACTCAAAGTACAGATATGCCATATCTGAAAGTAGTTTCCAAATCATTTCATAAATTATTCAAAGAAGAATTTTCAATTTAGGAAAACTGCAAAGTTGTCATGAACAGTTTGTCAAGAAGCCAACCTCTTCTTTTGTACAACCTCCCCCCAACCCTAAAAACTTTAATTACGTGAGAATGTTTCTAGAAACTAAGAAGTAAAATGGAATACTTAAGGTAGGTAATATTGACAACCATTATATTCATATTCTCTTGTGCTTCAGCTTCTTCAATGCTGAAATACTTCAGCTAAACTAAAATCAATGCTTAATTATAATTCACACATGTACACAGTGAGCAACCCCACTAAACTCAACTTCGCATTTCAACACCTTTGACAGGAATACTTTTAGTTTTATTATGTAAACATTTAATTCCTGAAGGCCTTATACCAATTCGCAAGTTCTGTAATGGACAAAGAATGTGGACAACATGAAAAAAAAAATGGCTATACTTTGTTCAAATGAGGAGACCCTTTTCCTTGAAGACAATATGGTTTCATGTATAAACGCAAACCACTCCAGTAAAAAACTCATTTAGCCTAAAAATCTTATTATACATAACTATACAAATACTTCTTTCAGTAAAAAGACCGTGACGACTACACAATATGGCAGGTAATGTTTACTCTCTTCTTTTCTTGATTAATTGCTTTGCTTAGCACAGAACTATGTGTTAATCCTTGGGGAAAAAGCATACTTTATGAATACTTTACAAAATCATACTTTACAGATTTCCTTATTCTCAACTTCTGAAGCCCACATTTGGAACAACCTAGAAGCAGGTATTTTACATGTTATTTTTCTACAGAAAGGTATTTTCTTCTTATGGAAAACCTATACAGCAAATTGACCAGTTTACAGAAGAATAATAGTGTATGTGGGGAATGAATTTGCAAACGCAATCCTATGTGTCCAGGATTAACTACTCAAACTTCACAATACCCTTCATTTGCCTTTCCTGACGTTTTTCCTTCCGACTCCCAGTTGCACAACTGAATTCTTACAAGTGCACACTGAACCTTCCCACCATCTCAGTCCACCCATTAGTTTCTCCTGGTTATTGGCACAGTGGCGAGTTCCAAAGGCCACAGGTATGTCAGCTGTCCGCAGCAAGTCCTTTAGGTGCTCAACAAACTGTAAGCAGCCCAGTACCCTCCTGGAAAGTTACAACCCAGTCTACCAGTCAAACAGCACAAAAGGTGAACACAACCCAGAATTAAAGGGGGGGGGGGAAGGAGAGATGGCATTAACAGTGCAAGTATTTTCTGTTTAGGTAATCCTTGTGAGTATCAGCCAGCAGCTTTTTGGACATCTGAAGATAAGCTGGCCATGCATTTTGAAGGTGAAGTTGTTCAATTAAATTAGCAATTTTCTTGTACCTGTGCAAGTCCCTCAGAGGATCTGGCTAACGAGAATGAAGCAATTCTACCCAAGAAAGGTATTTCAAACAAATGAAAAGTATTTCTTTCCACCACAAATACGGCCACCGTGAGAGCCATTAGAGGAACACTCAGCGATGAGGACTGACAAGAATTCTGCTCCACTTGCCACCTAATTGCACCGATGGTTCGAGTTCTTCTCTACTACATTCTCTAAGAATGTGGGGCAGGATGCTTACGAGCTATAAACCACAGCTAAGTCCTAAAATAAATGCTTAGAAATAGTGTCAGGCTTATATTAAAAAGTGTTGAAAAACCAGCATGTTTGTTAGTTACACTACAAAGACAGCTCCTTTTCTGCACAACCAAGAAGAACTATCTGTGCTCCATTTTTCACCTCCACGTAAAATCCAGACCCTTTTACATAAAGTGCAGGTTTAATTGCCTTGGGGTATGGCATAATGAGCCATTAGTCATAAGTCCTAATTTATGATGTTTGGCAATTCTATCCACTAAATACTTTTAAAACACTACTTGGGAGAGTACACCAAATCTGCTGAATCACCAGCCAAACGGAAGAAACAGACAGGAAAAACCCAGGAGGAAGTTGCTATGGGACAACTGCAAACTCTTAATTTGGACATAATGATCAACTGCATAGAAAGAGAGCAATATAAGCCATATATAGAGAATAAAGGGTTACTACAGTGGGTCAGTCTGAACACGAGTCCATGAGGTACTGCTGTTATGAAGACAGCAGATGCCACACCAAGGTACACAAATAGGTGGATGTCCAAAAGAAAGCTCTCCTTTTGCTTTCTCAGTTTTGGTAAGACTGCAGCTGCACTTCTGTGTGGGTTTCCATGAAGACGGTTTTGACACAATTGGAGACTGTGCAAATAGGATGATTAGACATGTCATAAATATGACCAATAACGGAAGACAGAAGGGTTTAAACCCTTCTTTGATACAGACATTTGAAAGTTGGGAGTAGGGCAAAGGAGGAAACATGAGCAAGAGAGGCTGTAGAATACACATGGTAACAGTTTTCAAATGGGCTTCAGGGCTGCAGTGGGCAGGGGAGGTAGCATTGAGCTTACATTCTGGAAAAGAAGTTTCAGCTGAGGCGCTGAGATCATGGGGAACTGGAACAGAGCAGCCAGGAGGCTGTGGCGTCTCCGTCACTGGGCAAGACTAGACAGACAGCTGTTAGGAATGATGGGATGATTTAAGTCCCCTTCTGAGGTCTCTTCTAGTCCAACGATTTTATTTTAAATTTAACAAAGAAGTTTCATGCTGTTTGGTGACTGACTACCAGTTTCAACGCATGTTGCCTTCTAATGTTATCGGTGCAGCTGTGCATTTTTTGAATTTCCAGTTTTCCTGATTTAGCACCAGATCAGCAGATTCAGAATGCCACTAGCTCAGATTAACTCCCTGAATCCAGATGTTAGAGACACAAAAAAATCTATTAAATCATCTAGGTTGTTTTCCCCAGCCATTAGACGGCTTCCTACCAGTTTTATATTTACTTGCATTTTGTCTGGCAAGTTTGAAGTATTAAAAAAACACTTTGCTTGGTAGGCTGTTTCCCTGAGCTATCCATCTCACTGTCTGGAGGGGTTTTTTTCAGATATTTCACTTAGTTCTCTCTCTGTATCATGGTACCAACATCCCTTTCCTCCTACGGACGTAGTCCATGATCCATCTCCACCAGGTGCTGAACCATCCTTGTCTAATCTGTGAGACTATCGTGGTACTGCTCCAGTTGTTAAAAACAGCCAAATTACTATAGATAATACAGATTTGCATGCAGAAGCTTAAGAAGATTAGCTTAGCTCATGCACCTACAGCAGACGCTTAAGGACAGATTAAAAAATTCTTCCCACCATGTACCATATGCTGGTCAACAGCATCACAAAATTTCTCCTTCATGGAGTTTTCCACCTTTTTCACTCTTCTATGAGATAAGTTCTAATTTCTTTGCTATGGTGTCCACGTAAACTTTTTTTTTTTTTTTACTCAACCTTATCTTACTTTTTTCCCCTGCTTCCAGTCTCTGTAATTTTTAAAGCCGAACTTCATCTCACACACTCAGTTACTGCATTTACTGAAATGCTTTCCCAGTGATTTCATTGTGTTCACAGCCTACAGTAGACTCTCAATGCCTGATTTGGATTCATTGCATGGAAGATCTAATACATCTATTTTCCTCACACTTCACTATTTCCAAGCATAAAACCTTACTAGCTAAGTAAGCTGGTAACACATTCAAGGCTATGAAAACAAAGATAAGACACAAAGTGCTATATTTATGAGGAATTATATGCCCCCAAGGTAGTGATGGATTGTTACTAGATCTCTTAAATCACCTGCTCTATCCAATGAGGAAACTGGGAATAGACCATAAATAATTTGAGAGACGTCCAGCTAAGACTAACGAGAAGGAATGTAATTGGATTGTGTAAAACAAAATCAGTTTAGAGTACCTTCACGATGTTGTAGGAGAAAAAAAGCTTCCCATAAACATTTCTTGAAAGGTACAATCTTAAGAAGAAAAAAGCTGGACCATGTTAATTGGTATGACACCAAGGGTTTCGGAAAATTGTGAAAGAGAGACCTAACCTTCTCAATCTAATCCTTCTTGCTCCAAGCCATGATGAACAGTGTATCTGCAGAGTAACTCCATCTCTGTCTGCCTAAACTTAACTAGAATGATTAGCAGGCATGAGTATCGGGCATTATCTTCTATTTTCCTTCACACTGGAATTTCACTCTGAAAAGTAATAATCAAAAATATTCTCTTAATTCTTACATTAATGGAAACTTGTACTCTTACCTCGAATCTAAAAGGCCTTTGTCATCACATTTTCCCGGAATAGACGGTTTTTTATCTCTGAGCAAAGCTGAGTGGCTTACCCCTACTCATTGTACTCACCTCAGCAAATGTTTTGCGCTTTCCCTGCATCAGAAACAACAACAGGGAGCTCTACTGACCAGTCAGTCTCAAAAAATAAACTCCTACCTAACATACATCTAACACCATAGACTACCATCAAACACAAGCCTTTCACAGCACTGCAAGCATTTCGAGGCGTGAACTTGAGCTTAGCAACTACTGTCATCTCCAAACCACAACCTGAGCTGTCTTTTTCACACTGAAGTCTCGAGCTTCAGGCACTGACCACAACATCATCAGTCCTAATTTCTAGCTCAGCAAATCCTGACAGCTCCCACTCTCATTACAGGTTTTCTGGGGACACCGCAGAAGAGGCACTAACTCCAAACCAGTATAGACCCAGCTACCTCTTTGGTCCTTGCTGTTCCAATCAAAGCTCAGCCATGGATCCAGTCTGGCAGTCCCGGCCAACCCCAGAGCAGCGCCCATCTGAGCAGTTCGGGTTCAGCCCTGGCCTGGATGAGGCTGACTGTTGGCAAGGGCTCCTTGTTGATGGGAATCAGCTGGAACTTTTCTTGACTTTGTGAAGAAGGTCAGAGCGCTCATCCAGGTGACCATCACGTTACTTAAGGTGCATGTCTACTCTTGGGGAAAATGCATTAGTTACATTGCTATCAGTTTGTTTAGTTTTATAAGGCACATCCATTACCTTATCCAGAGACAGAAATACTCCTAAACAAATTAATTACATTTTATATACACTACAGTATTTAGTGAATTCAGTTGTCACTACTTTCCATGGTTCCACTTGTGCCTCCTACAGTTCTTTCCCAAATACACAGTGTGTTTCTCCCTTCTTTCTACCTTCCCACTGATGTTCTGCAAAATGCTTCTAATACTGGCACGGTTAAGAAATTTGGATTCCCATCACACAATCTGATCTCTATTCCATGAGCTGTTTCTTAAGTTTTCTTTTTCTTGTTTTTAACCTAGTGATTGCATGAAGTCCTGGGAGCAGGGATAAGGAAGCAGGATTTAAACCTCACTCATTACAAATGCTATATTAACTTACTGAGTGAATCATTCTTTTTCTGTAGATCATTTTGTCTGCCCCTCCCAGCTCAATGTGCACAGTTTTAGATGCAATTTGTGAAGTGCTTGGTGTTCAAGGATGGAAAACTACACTTTTTAGAATCAAGGCTATAAAACAAAAAAACCCCCTTTTATTACACCTGGCTGCATGTCTCTCTCAGTTATACCTAGACAAACAGGAGGCAGCAGAGTTCCTCAGGTAATTCAGTTAGGGAGAATGTAATTGTATATTGTACAGGTGGATCCCAGAGCTGACCTTTGCCATTTCATTACAGCTGTGGACACAGGAGCAAGAAAAATTCTACTTTAACTCACTCTCTATCCCCATCTGAGTTCACAGGTTTGGAAATTAGAAGGAAACAATTCTTAATGCTAGCAAACCTGCTAGTGTAACTGACTAAGGCCAAACCCGCACTCAACATTTACAGATGCGATGGCTGCAGCAGTTCTATTCATTAATAAAATTCATGTAATATAAATAAAAGTGTAGCCAGATGAGAAAAGGACAGTGGGAAGAAATGCTAAAAGGCATGAAGTAAATGTCCATAAACTCTCTGTAGTAAATAGTATTTTGTAGGTATAAATACCTTTTGTGAGTAAAGGAATTTAAGACTTGCAAAAATATCTGGATCATATGGATCCAGGAATGGGTCAGTGAAGTTCCAGGCAATGTGAACACAGCATATATATTACTATCTATTCCATAATTCTGGAAATGAAAATGAGTTTAAGGCAGAAGTTTCTCTTCCCTCTTCTTTCCTACCCTCCTGCACTGGCAATATATCAGCTCTGCATCTCCCTCAAAGAGGAATAAGGGAGGGGAGGTCAAAAAGCATAGTTGTTTTTACAGCAAGAGTGGGGTGATACATACGAAACAAATATACTTTGTAAATGAGTATTACGTGGGCTGATCTGGCTATGACTGGGTTTTACTGGATTGGTTCCTTTGAGCGTGCAGAAGTCAGCCACAGACCCTGCTGGAGTTCTGAGAGCTGCCCTTCAAAATCTCTTGGTAGAAATGTTGGCCATTGACCTCATTTTGTCTATCAGTTCCAAACATCTGCTGAAAGCCAGTAAATCCTATCAATTCATAATCAATCAAACAAGCTGGAAGCATGCAGAATATAACAAAGAGATGAGTAAGAGTCAACATGATTTTTCAAGGATAAATATTGTCAGACCAATGTAAAATAAGCTTTTAAGGCTTCTGGAAAGATTAGAAGCTGTAAATACTATGTATCTGCAGACAGGCTTCTGAAGCTCTCTTCGTTGTATTTTCATAAACTACCAAAGAGTATGTGGTCTACACAAAATAAATGCAAGGGAGACGCAAAACTGTTAGAAGAGCATTCTCCAAGACAGACTGGTTATCAAAGGGCCACTGTCACAACGGAGGGAAAAACAGAAGAAGGGACCTGGTTTTGCTGGGATCTGCCTTGGTTTCTGCGCTGCTGTCGTGGTTTAACCTCAGCCAGCAACAGCCACCTACTTCGTGGCATCTAACCATGTTTTGTGGATAACAAAAAGAGAGTGAAATAAAACCCAAGAAAGACAAGTGATGCACAATGCAGTTGCTTACCACCAGCTGACTGATGCCGAGTTAGCTCCCCAGCAGCGATCCACCCCTCCTGGCCAACTCCCCCCAGTTTATATACTGGGCATGGTGTCACATGGTATGGAATACCCCTTTGGCCAGTTTGGGTCAGCTGCCCTGGCCGTGTCCCCTCCCAACTTCTTGTGCCCCTCCAGCCTTCTTGCTGGCTGGACAGGAGCAGCTGAAAAATCCTTGACTTAGTATAAACAGTACTTAGCAACAGCTGAAAACATCAGTGTGTTATCAACGCTCATCTCATACTGAATCAAGTGTTCTCATGGCTTCTACATGTCAGTCAGGAAACAGAAATCTCTAAGTGAGTATTTTCAAAAGAGCGATTTCTATAAGTTGAGAGAAAACCATGTGAGTATTCTTTGAGCTTAAAAGCTTTGCCATAAAATTAAATTTTTGTGCTTTCACACATCTCAGTGATAATTCTTCATTATAGCAGGAGGTTGGGGAAGTTTGGAGGCTTCTGGTGGGAACATTTGAAGCTGCTGGTATTTGAGAACAGTGGGGTCGGGAATTGGCTTTGAGTTTTTAACACTACAATGGAATGGTATCTCTCCTACTTTTGGATGGGAGGATGTGAAACTATGTTCTGCAAATCACTTGCATTTCTTCTTGCAGCTCTCCTTTAACAATTTGATATATTAAAGTGTTACCTTTTAATCTGTCTTCAGGCTATTATTAAAGGTTGTTTTGCTCACAGTTCTTTTTCCCTTTCTCCAGACTGTTAGATGATATAGCATTTTTTTTCAAGAGTAATTCACATTTTGGAATGTCTTCTTTCTTACTAGACTGGAACTGAATGCAAAAACCTTTAGTTTAAAATGATGTTTTCATTAAATCTTAATCTTACTTTGAAAATATTTTTCCCCTTAGCTGGGGACATCTTGGAAGCATTACACCTAACCCCATATTGTACATAAAAGAATAGGTTATCAAGCGGAGCTATGCAGAAATTGGGGAGGAGGGTAGTTAGGGGGCCATTTATGTGGCTTCATAGTCTAGAGCTCTCTGGTGAAAACACACCTGATTCTCATATCAGTCTTTTTTTGCCAACTCTAACCACACTGCTGGTAGAATGCAGAACGCAGAGGGAGATTCTTATGCTTCTTGGGGGGCGTGGCATGTTACTGGAAGATACGCTGTGGATTCCTGTACAATCACCTAGAAGTACTGTTGTGTGAATATGTCATTCTCTGAACAGTTATTTTGAACTGGTTTGTGTCAGTGTCGTAGTGTTACGGACCTACAGTGTATAGCACCTGGAAATTTTGTGTTGTCTTACTTGTGAATTAAGTAGTCTGAGATATTTGCTAAATACTGCTGAGAATGGAGGGGGAGGAAAGTAATCATTGAATTAATTGCCTTTTGTATACTTCCTACAACATTAATCACTGGCTAGTATGCTGTCAGTCTATATGTTTAGCAGCTTGGTTGACACTAAATATTTGAAGTTTCGGATGGTGTAACTTTGTTTTCAGGTGGACCCCTACTGAAGTAGCTTGTATTTCTGAAAAACTTTTTTTACAAAAAAGTAAATAAAGCATTCCGAATACAATATACAAAGTTGAAATAAACAAGGAGAAATTCAGAACTGATTTGGGTATTATACTACAAATGCTTAACACTGCTGACATAAAATGATGCTTCTTAATATCTGCTTATGAATTATGAAGTATTATGAAAGTATAAAAGTATTATGAAAGTATATAATCAGAACTTGGAATACCACGGATAACTACCTCTGTAGATAACTGAAAATCCATCTTTGGGGTCTGCTGAACAACATATCAATGTGAAGCAGCTGTTTCTGAACTGTATTCCAGTTATAATTGGAATTTATCTTTTCTGAATTGTCTGGGAGCAGTGTTTTAATTTGTAATTCTTCCAACTGCACTGCTAAATTATTGCCAGTCTGTTGACCTTAAGGTGGATAAAACCTGATCAAAATCCTGTTTATGAGTTTGTGCTGGAGTATTAAATATATTGAAGATGAAGTGTTCTTCTATGTTTTCGCATGCATAACATGCCTCAGTGTTAATGTATTTTTAAGTGCACTACTGATGTTTCTTTAAAAAAGACAAAGCTATAGAACAAGAATTTTGCTAAACTACCACTCCTAAAATGCCTTTTAAAGAGACACCTGGTTTCATGGTGAGGATCCTACTTGAAAGCATGACCAAAGCAATTACTTGCACTTATAAGGCTGGAAACCAGGAATACCTTCAGTACACAGGTGTGTTAGTGAGCTGGTTTTGCACAGTAATACTAGGAGGTTTATGGTTGGTGGAAATTCTGTTTAGACCAAGGATCAGTAGGATGCACTTTGCTGATGTTCTTTGTGTTGGATGCTACCTACTGGAATTTCTGCTTTCCATCTTACTTTTTGAAAACTAACTTCCACAAGGCTGTTTTAAAAGACCTATTTTACAGCTATAAAAATCAAAGACTAAAAAAGTAAGTTCCTGCACAAGGGGACGTGTTTAAGGTAGAGTGGGCAAGGCAGCCTGAATTAGGTACATCCTGACATCTGAGTGGTTGACGCTGCCACCTTACTTACTGACAGCATCTTTGAAGATTTTAAGTTGTTTCATTCATTAGCTTTGAATAAAATGTGTCTGAGAATTCAGGGGAATTTTGGTTTAAAGTTGAAAACGTGTTCATTTGGTTTGCATTCCAATGGATGGGTAAATTGAGTTATTTTTTTCTGAGAGTATACTTACATATAAGTCTCAGTAGTTAATTTTTCTTATGGTACTTCTGCTGTGCCAGTGTTTAATATTGTTCTACCTAAAGCGTAGGAGCACCTGATTTTACATTATTTGTCTTTTAACATGTTAAAATAATTCTTTATCAGATACTTTCCTGCTGTTAGCAGACCTTTACTATTTAGAAACATTGATGGGAACAAACAAGTTTTTGAGTAGATGGCTAGTGCTAATCAGACACCAGCTTTCACAAAGAAACACAGATGACTGTGATGGTGGTAAAATATAGATTTTTATGAACAAATGCAATATTTAAGAATTTTTGAACTTGCAGCTGTAGATTGCTTTTAATTTGGATATTATTAGCCATTTAGTGTTTACGTACTGATATTTGAACTACATATGTTTAGGTTTTTTTTTTTTTTTCTTTAGGTTAAAATGGGTTTACTGGTAGACTTGACCAACACCACTAGATTCTATGACAGGAATGATATAGAGAAGGAGGGGATTAAATATATAAAGCTCCAGTGTAAAGGGTAAGTTGTCTGCACTTTTTAAATATTTAGCTTTTAATTTGAAAGATCACACTGAAGTAATTAAATTTTATCTCTTGCCTTTCCCCTAGCTGTCTCCTAATCTGTGTGTTCTTGTGTTTTTCAGGCATGGTGAGTGCCCTACACCTGAGAATACAGAAACATTTATCCGTGTATGTGAACACTTCAGTGATAAGAACCCCTCAGAGCTTATAGGTATCTCGTCTTATATCCATTATATCCATCTTATATGTATCATTAGTTTTTACTGTTAATTTATTTCATATTTACTCATAACTGCAGCCTCTTATTCTTAAAAATCTAAGCAAAGGAATTTTCTCAGTATTGTTGGTGACTGATCCCACTCTCATTTAGCAGTTCCTCATTTTTCACTCTCCTTTTGCAGTTCCTCCACTTGGTCCTCCAACAGTATTTCCGAACTTGAAATATTGTTATGGTCAGCAATTTATATGGTGCATGGATAGCATGGTGATACGCTATAAATAGCAGACCCATTTAACTGGTTTTTAATCTTTTAAAATGCCATTTTTAGTGTTGAGTCACTAACTTTTTGACTTCTATGAATTTTGGAATGTTCTTCCATTATTTAGATTGTTTCACCTCTATGGAAGAAAAAGCTAATTAGAAAGAGTCAAGAAGAAAATAATGTGTTGACCACAGGTTTAGGCTTTCATAGTAAAAGAGAAATATTGGGATTTTCCATTTCACTTCCATGAATTGCTGAAAAGTTTCTGGTTCTGGACACTTGTTTCCTCTGACAGAGCATCAGAGGGACTGGTGTGGAGGATGTTTTTATCAAAAGCGAAAGCAGTCTGCAGCAGTGATAGTACTGCACTCTGTGTGATCTTTCCCTTCTAAGCCGTTGGTTCATCATTGCTGAAATGCTTCTTATCTTTGCCATGTGTATAAAATTATTGACTTAACCTTCTTGTTAGCAGTAACAGCTGCAGGACTTATTGATAATGATTGTGTGTGATTACATTTCCAACGTCAAGATTAGATATGAAAAGAGACTGAAATGTGAATGATAAGTGAACAAAATTTTCTATTCAGCTAGAACAATATAGGATGGAAACTAGTTTTGCAACTTGAAGGACTGGAGTATGCCTGCCAACCTTAAGGAAAAAAAATGCAAAAATTTTCTTAAGCAGAAAACAAAGGAGAAATGATCGCTGGGAACAAATTCTGTAAGGAAGCTAAAATTCATTTCATTTGATGCAAGTTACACAGTTTGTAATATTATTAAAAGGTTAGAATGGATGAATCTAAGAAATTTGTGGTAGTTTTTGCCTTGCTTTATTAAGAATGGAAGCTTGGTGGGGCAGGCACAAAACCCGACCCTGATACAGTTGATATATATTTCTGTTTACCCATATAAAGTTTCTGGGTTTTATCAGTCTACTCTTTGTAGGCATTTTTTGGATCTCCAGTAAAAAAATATAAAATACTTGTAGTGTAGGGGAGCATGTAGAAAACAAGATAGATATTCACATTTTGTCTGAATAAGCATCAAGTGAATTGTTGCTAAACTTACTTTGCTAGTTATGGTAGCGAAATAAGGAAATCAATAAAAGCTTAAGTGACTTGCTTCATGGTGTCAGGTGCCGGGTCCTGCACTTGGGTCACAACAACCCCAGGCAGCGCTGCAGGCTTGGGGAGGAGTGGCTGGAAAGCTGCCCGGCAGAGAAGGACCTGGGGGTGCTGGTTGCCAGCCGGCTGAATGTGAGCCAGCAGTGTGCCCAGGTGGGCAAGAAGGCCAACGGCATCCTGGCCTGTATCAGAAATAGTGTGGCCAGCAGG